>MCJB01031551.1:152314-182585 GCA_002018475.1 Nicotiana obtusifolia
TTTTTTTTTTTTTTTTAATTAGTCCCTCCTTTATTTAACTTTATAAATAAATGAAAAATATGTTTCAAAGTTAAAACTTAGAATTAAAGAAGTTATAATAATATTCTTGCAAACTTTGAATTAGTTTCAAAGTTTATAATTAAATTCAAACCTTGAAATATATACAAACTTACAAAGTATAAAATAAACTTTGTACAAGAAAGAAATTATAAGTTTTTTGAAAATATAACAACAAAATATTACTAACTTTGAATATATATTTGAAATGAAAAGTATGTTTCAAAGTTAAAACTTAGAATTAAAGAAGTTATAATAATATTCTTGCAAACTTTGAATTAGTTTCAAAGTTTATAATTAGATTCAAACCTTGAAATATATAAAAAGTTAGTAAAAAATAAAATATAAGAACACAAGAGTTGTGATGTGAACTTGGAGCAATTTTATTAATATGTATTCTGATGTAGAAAATTACATTCTTTTAAACATGCTCGCTAGTTTTTTTTAATATAGCCGTAGGCTTTTCCTTAGGAACAGGTTGTTGTTGTTTGGGTTCATCGTCTTCTTCTTGATCTTCTTCATCTTCCGTCTCATTAGTTTGATTCCCGTCTTCGCTTGTTCCGTCGCTCAAAATTTGATCCATGTACGCTCTGTCTTTTTTCTGTGAAAGCTCCGGTATTCCAAAGTTTCTTCGCTCTGCTCTGATCCAATCTCTGAATAGAACTCCTGTCTCCATTGCCTCTTCTCTCAATGAATGTCTGTGATCTCCAATCTGAAATCTTCCCTGGCTGAAAGTGCTCTCCGACGCAACTGATGACGCTTGAATTGTCAATATATCGCGGGCCATTTTTGAAAGTATGAGAAATTGTGCTTCTTGACCTTCCAGTAATCCAATAAATCGTGAGTTCCAAAACTTGTAAGTTTCTTTGGATATTGGATTAAGTAGACTTGGAACTCGCTGTATTCCTCCCCGTAGTCATCTTGTTCTGAAAACAGCTTCTGATCAAGTCCTCCAAAACTGCTCATCCCAGCATGTCGTTTGCCTATTTGAGAAGAACTTTCACCGGTTGAAAGTATCGGTACAGTTGGTGTAGCAGTCTCTGCCCAAGCTCTATACTTTCCGAAAACAGCCTGAAAATCTATATAAACTTTACCACGAGCAGTATCTACACTCGGGTAGTTATTAGTTGCAATTTCAAGAGGTGTAATATCTAAATTTGCGTATATTTCCCAAACAAGTCGTTCAGTTAACTTAATTTTAAATGCAGGATGCAACACAGAAGCAATGTAAAAAAGTTGAGGAATTGGAAAAAAAATATTTTTTAAATTTTTCAATCATGGCCTCTACAGCCATTTTATATTCGTCGTATTGCCTATATAATTTTAATAATTCAGATATGCCAGCTATATAATATAACATAGTAGGAGTAGTTGGATAATATTGTCCAGAAAATTCTAAAGTAGCATGATAAAATTTTTCTAAAAACTGGAGGAGATGTTCAACAAAGTTCCAATCTTCCTCCTTAAGGTGATAAAGTTCCATAAAATATTTATTATAAATTTGAGTTTATATGCAATAATACGTTTTTGGAAGACCCAATCAGGATCTATCCAATGAAACAGTAACAGTAATATAATCGCAGTTATTAGTAGAACGACCTATATCAGTAGTAAGGCATACTCTAGTGTCAAAGTTATCAAATAAATATCTCAAATAATCTCTATATTCGTTTTTAAATTTAATAATATCATTTTTAACAGTTGTTCTTGGAAAACTTTTAAATGAAGGATTATATGTAGCTTGAATATAACGAACAAAACCAGTAGAAGAAAGAAAACTATAAGGCAAACCCTCAACCGCAACTAATTTAGCAATATTTTCCCTATCCCTTTGTTTATCATAACTAAGAATTCCTCCTGTTGTTTAGTTAAGTTTAGCTTGGACACCCGAGGATTCGTCATGTGCTACCCCCCCATGCTCGGTTCCAAAATAAATACCCCCGGCTCGCATTGACCATTCCTTTGGATGTTTAGTTTTTAAGTGAGTTCTAATTTTACCCGTCCCACCATCATTACCCAGTTTTAAAAACCCACACATGTCCACAAAGACCACAAACGGCCGTCTGATTTTTCTTTTTCTTCTGTACAAATTCTCATACCTCAGATCTATCCTTACGTTGAACCGGGGCTCTAGTGGGAGTTACAGGAGGCAATTCGGACTGAACTTCAGGTGGACTAGCTTCAAATTCATGTTGTTCTTCTAAATTAATCCCAGTTTGATAATTAAATTGCACTTCTACGTTTTGTGAATCAAGTGGATTAAGAGAGCTAAAATCATGATAATATTGATTTTCCTCTACGTGTTGACTAGAACTACCAATACCTCTATTTCCCGAACGACCACGTGTCCGCCCCCCACTACTAGTTCCAATTGAACCTCTTTGAGACATAATTATAGCAAATAAAATAAATATATCACAAAATATAATTAAAGAGTAGAAATAGGAACGACCAACCAATATAGCCGTATAATTGAGGTGAAGTTGATACTTGAACCTTCACTTGATAGCAACTCCAAGTAAAATTTGATAAATAATCAAAATTGTATAATTTAGACAAATAGCCAAAGTAGCAAAATAGCAATATTGTAGATGATTTTGAGAGAATTAGAGAGAATTGGATGATTTGTGTGAAAAATATGATGAAATAATGGGGTATTTATAAGAAAAAATAGTTACGGGTGGTTATGGGGTAAAATGACCGTTTTTGGCCATTGCCCAGCGGCTATTTGCTCAATAGAGCCGTTGGCCAACGCCTATATTAATTTTTCTTTTATAGTGGTCCGGTCCGGTACCGGCCGGTTCCGGGCCATTTTTTAACCGGTCCGTCCGGTCCAAAACCCCCAGATCGTCCCGTGACCGGTTCCGGCACCCCCCCTTCTAAATTGGTCCGATTCACACCGGTCCGGTGGGAACCGGACCACTAGCCAGCCTTAATCATGATTAACACAACTCACCCTATATTACGATTTACGATTATATAGGTCAAAATGTGTTATTAGAATATTTAAGCCAAGATATTATTAAGGAAAGAATTCTCAAGTCGTCGTTAGTCGAGATGGCCCGAGAAGCAGCAAACTCCATGGTCGAAGAGTTGACGAGAGCCGTAGTCTAGATGTCAACAAGGGTCGAGGTCAAGGTCGAGTATCGTTGACAGAGCTATAACAGTTAGTTTTCAAGATAGGATATTAAAGAGAATATTCTAGTGGATATTCTCTGCACTTGTACTATTAGGGTTTCTTAGGAATATGTGTCACATAAATAGAAAAAGAGACAATGATAAGGCAGGGGATATTCATTTGTAAAGAACACATTTTGACTAAAAGATTCTCTCTTTGGCTAAGATACAAACACCACCTTTTCACTGAGATTCTGGTCCATACTTTTCCATCAAATCCGAGAATAACTAGAATATTCAAGGATTTGTCTATCATTTATCATTGTGAGGAGGAACATCCACCTATTCCATCCTTTATTGGGTAAATCGTTCCTCCTATTTACTTAAATGTAATTTATTGTTGTTCATTATTATTGAATGCTATATTATTGCTCCTTATTTCTAGAACATTTATTACATATTATTGTCACTGTCCGACCAGATCCACACAACATTTACTGTTTTTTTAACAACTCTATCTAAAGATATTATTATTAGCTAAGATTAACTCTTGTTCACGTAGATTTAATTTTTTGAACTAGATCTGTATTTTTTGGTCAAACAACGACTAATGCTTCTTAGAGAGTTGAATCACTTAAACATTGTTCATAAAGCAGATGACGTTGAAGAAACATCTAAAATAAAATAAAACCTTTTTATGGTTATTAACTTTTGTAGCTGATGTAAATATAGTGCTAACACATATCGTATCTAAAAAATGTGAAATAGCAAAACTCAATTTTTAGAATAAAATATTTCAAAATTCATGGTAAAGATTCATGATTATGAAACGTAAATCTAGGTCTTTTTATGAAAAAAAAAATTAAAAATATCTTATTTCATGAGAGAGAGAGAAAAAAACACAATGAAAACAATACCAAGACTCTCATTATATTATTAGATTACAAATTTTTGTTGTGCAAACCTAACTCTTTTTTCTTCAAAAGCAATGTTATTCTTAGAATTAGATTAGATTAGTTAAATTTGATGCATGCATTAGGCATTTAGGCAAAAAGCATAAATGTTTTCCCAGAAATAAGAAAGCGCAAAAGGGAAAAGAAAAAAAGAGAAGGTTATCCAATCTGATTTTTCAATAAATGTTCTTTCGCCAGACATAAATTGGTACGTAGTGATTTTCGGCGGCTTCGCTGAGTCAAGGAACCGAGTTGGTGAGTTCCCTATTTTTCTCTCTGTATCTCATCATACAATCATCTATTGAGTTTCTCGTAAAAATTGACTCTTTATTTTGCAGATTACTTAAGGCGATCTCAATCTCTGTTCTTCATCAGGTACCTCTCTCTTTCTACGGCTAAAAATAAAGAAATTTTGTTAATATCCCGTGATTATGCTTTGGCAATTTCTTTTTTATTTTTAGTGGCTGGTGCTTCATATGAATCACTTGTTGAAAAGAAGGAAGGAAAATGATTTTTCAGCTGAGCTCTAGGGTTTTGGCTATTGGGATATTTTATAATTTTTTTTGCTTTGTTTTGTATATGAACTTTTGGTGTAATTTTGAATTACCCTTCATCTGTGAAATGAGTTCTCCCTGAGGATCTGTTAAATTTTTTCTTTTTTATCATGTTGGAATTTTTTTTTTTTGACTTTTCATACTTGGTTGTGCTCCAAAATATGCTTATTTCTGGTCTATGCTTATTTAATGGGCACTCGAACATGGCTTCAGTATTTGAGGTGGTTGTACTTTTTCGAGTGCCTTGGTGTAAGGAATTTTCTAAAGTTTCATGTTTTTTAAGGTCACTTTTTCTTTATACTGGGATTACTGGAGCAAGTTTTTGCCTAAACTTAGATACTAAATTTTGTGATATGTTCTTCTTCAGCTTTGAAGTCCATACCTAACGGATCATTTTAGGGGGCATTTACTGCTTTGGATCCTTATTAACATTTGATTGATACATCATCACTTGGCCGTTTTCAAATTTAGACACGTGCACAGAAGGGTCTGGTCGTAAAGGTGGAAGAGGTTTATTCCGAATCAATGTTTTTAAAAGGGAAAAGCGCAATAAAACTAGGTCATGGAGGTTTGAAGCGAACAGCTAAACATGATAGGACCACTTCTTGTGGAACTGAACTCTGAGTGTGTGTGTGTGTGTGTGTGTGTGTGTGAGAGAGAGAGAGAGAGAGAGAGAGAGAGAGAGTACGGCATGCTAATGTGTTCTCTTAATTCTTCTGGGTTAAATATCTGGCTTCCTTTGCGGACTAATCAATGCTATGTCAGATCGACATAGTTCTTCTCTGATGCTATCTTGGTGCAATGAACCAACGTAACACAAAAAGTGATGGTTATTCTTCACCAAACTGGAACCAATTAATATAGGGTGCAGAAGAGCTATAAATGTCACACTTCTCATTAATAATTTGCTTTGTCTTCTTTTAGCTGATTTGCGTTTCTAAACTTGTGCCCAACAGTTGCTTGAGCTATGGGGAAGAGGAAGTCGAAATCAAAGCCGCCTCCAAAGAAGAGAATGGACAAACTTGACACTGTCTTCAGCTGTCCTTTCTGCAGCCATGGCACCAGCGTTGAATGTCGCATGTAAATTAATTACTTTTGCATTCCTATGTCCAAGTCATTTTTCTGCATAGCCATGGACTAGATTGGGTTATTCCCTTTTCACAAACAACACTACGCCTCAGTCCCAAACAGGTTGGGGTTGGCGGCTATTCCCTTCTCACGTTCACACCAGTTTAGACACTTCTTCTGTGGGTAAAGATAGAAGGATATTTAATTGTGGTTCAATACTCATATGTGTTACCATATACTTTGACTTATTCCTTTTATCTATGTTGCTCGGACTCTCCAAAAATGTCTGGGTGTGTGTGTCAGATCCTCCAAAGTAGTGCTCACACGGGTGCGGCTGCATTTTTGGAGAGTGCGCGCAACATAGCATTTGAGTGATGGTGCTGATGATTCCGTGCATATCTAAATATCCCTTCGAAATAGTGCATTTTGTGGAGGCTGTTAGATGTGGATGATAACTCCTAAGTTAGGCTAAGAAGGATGACCTGCAGAAAGATTAACACAGGAGAATATAACCTGTCCTTTCCGCCAGACAAAATAGCAGAAGAGTTCTGAGAGGAATAAGCTGTGTTTTCCTTTTTCTTTCGGATGAATAACCTCGTTATACTTGTGTGTTCCAAGTAGCAGTTTCTAGTTCCGCACATGTCATGTGTTAATAGATTTTACTCATTAACAAAAGCTTGTACTAGTATTTTTTTTGGTTGGCCATTTATATGATATGTCAATGCTCAAGCTTGCACTTACTGGTTTTCAGTGATATGAAAAACTTGATTGGGGAGGCAACATGCAGGATTTGTCAAGAGAGCTTCAGCACCACTGTTACGGGTATGTTAGATATTTGGTTTCTAATTTATTTATTTGTTGTCCACTGCGTTGCTTTCATTTCAGAAAACATGGTGCAATTATTTTGACAGCATAAAATATTTGGAGGACTAACTAAAAGAGGTGAAAATAAACTAGAGATGTTTCTTTTTATGTTCTACATCATCTTTTTATGCATCGAATCAATTATTATGTGCAATTATGGTTCTCTAGATGATCTGCCTTCTGTAAGATAGTGAGTACCATCTATGTCCTAAGGGTTTTGGTCTAGTGGTAAGAGCGCATCACGCAATGTGTGGGTGAGGCATACATCATGAGTTCGAATCTTGCCACAGACGAAAACATGGTATCTCAGTGCGGAAGGGTAGTGGCTGGTCCCGTTAACCTCCGAGTTTCCAACCATTCGCCATTGGCCAACGGCCATTGGAGATTTTTTGGTTATCCCAAAAAAAAGAGCACAAGCTGCATTCACTTGTTTCAAGTTTGTTTAGCACATTTTCTTGTCCTTGGCCTGCATACCAGAGCAGATAGAGTCGTGTTACAAATGTGAAATAAATGATAAAAGTGTCCTCTCTTACAGCATAAGCTTTTCGATGAAGCAGCATCATTCTTCAAAGATTGGCTTCTTAGGAATTGAACATTTGGAACGCTTGATGGGTCCCTTGAAATGGATTTTATTGTTAAGCTAACAGTTCTTACTTTTTTATCCTGCAGCGCTGACAGAGCCTATTGATATGTAAGTTCATCTAGCATTGCTACGTGCCTTTATTTCCTCCCTTTGTGCCCCGCCCTCCCTCTCTCATATCTCTTTGTTGAAAACACACAGATATAGTGAATGGATTGACGAGTGTGAACGAGTCAACAACCTCGAAGACGATGATGGTTCTTAGGTTCTAGTGGCAATCTGTTTAGTTGTGTAGACAGTAGCCGGCTGCCTTATGTTTGATGTCAGTTCTGGTGATAATTCTATGTTTCATCACTACTTCAGTTGTACCAAAACTTATGAAAGCCTCTTGGTTCGATAAATAAGCTCCATGTTAGAGGTTTTCTATGTTCAAATAGTTGCAATTACTATCGTGTATTATATCCTGAATGTTATATTATAGCTCGTGTAAGATCGAATCTAAACACATAATTAAGTAGGTTTCCGCTTTGGTGAATAGTACCCAAAGCATTCTGATAATCAACAACTTAAATATGCTATAAAATGCCTATATACAGCTTTGCTTGGGCTGTGTGCCGCGTCTGATAGGCATCCAGTAGTGGCTCGCTTTTCACTGAATGAACCATGGTACACTAGGTACTAATATCAGCAATGCAATGTGATTTTTAATGTGAATATCTTAGTGGAAAGAGTTATTAGTATGTCTGCGGGTGGAAGGTAGGAGATATCGGGTGGATTAATAGAGTGTACACAAGTTGGTTTAGGCATCACTAATTGTAAAAAATAAAAAATGTGCTCAAGGTGATAGTTTCTAGTTAAGAGTGTCAGAAGCATCAGTAGCATAGCGACGTGAAGCTCGAAACTCTTTGGGTGGACAGCTTTTCATCTTTTATAGCAACTCCAAGATGTATTGCTTGAATTGACTGGACTTCTAAGAATTTCTAATATGGAGTGCTTGAGGTTTGCAATCATGCATAGTTTTCGATAAATTGAATTTCACATAAATTATATGATTAATAAAACTAATTTAATTAAAAGAAACATATCCGTTAAGTAACCAACAGTAGAGTTTAAAGTGAAGAATTTGTTAATCATCATTTGATAAGCTACCAAAGTATATATATATATATATATATATATATAGAAGAAGAAAGCAGGCATTTGCTGAAGTTTATTTTAATAATATATCCTCTATCAGTATCATACAGTCAGAGTAGAAACCCCTTTTCTTATGTCTAAGGCCAGATCTTTCTATGATATAATCGTCCTTTATATAATAACTACGTAAAAGGCAAAGTTTTCTTTATTTTGAAGTGAAAAAATAATTTTCTATTTTTGATGGGTATCGTTGATCCTGGTCAAAGAATTTGCTCTAACCATTAGTTATTATAGGTAGGGGTGTTAATGGTTCGGTTCGGCCGGTTATTTTATAAATTGTGTACCATATTAATTTTTCGATTATTCTATTATGTATAACCAAAAATAAATTTTTCGTAACCGTTCCAATCATGTCGGTATCAGTACGGTTCGGTAAATTTTCGGTAATTTTTTTTTAATATCATATAAAAGTCACTAATTGAAGTAAAATGCAATAATATACGTACTTTTATAGGACTTAACAAAATTTTCTAGATATTTTTACAGTTTAAAATGTGATGAATTAAGAAAATATGAAAGATGGCTAGAATATATATCTATCAAATATTCTATAGCAGCGTAAATGAAACTAAGAAAGTACAAAGAAAATATAAATCACACGAGTAGAAAGATATTAACCAAGTTGGGATTCAAGAATAAAGTCTATACAGATTAAACTTTTCAAAATGATAAATCTAATTCATACAAAAGAAAATATATTCAGTATATTGTAGGTTGCTACGCCTAATCGCTACAATACCTTGTGTCTTGCCAGTGAATATGCTGGAAATAATTTAGTTTCAATAGAAGTAGCATAGTAGGTTTGTGAATTAGGATTTTGAGTGTAATTACTTGTTGGCTTGTAACTGTTTCATAAATCCAAGGCCCAAGAAAAAATTTAATGCTTTATTATTTTTAAACTTAAAATATAAATATATTATTCACATTGTAAATTTATTCGGCACGGTTCGGTATTTTTTCGATTTATTTTTCATAAAATAAAAAACCTACCCTAACGGTTATAGATTTATATAAAAACCTACGATTTTATTAAAAGAAACCTAAAATCGATCCAGTATGATACATTTCAATCGATTTTTAAATATCCATTGACACCCCTAATTATAAGATCTTAGAATTAACATGGTAAATAAAGTTGTTATCGTAAATCTAATTTGCTAAATGATTGCAAGCACATTCATTTTATATTTGTTTCAATTTAATTTGCTCTCTTTTAATTCTTTTCCTTTTTTGCTTGAGTCTGAAAATCAGTTTCATAAATGACAATTAAAAGTTTTAATTCTCTACTCTAAATTTGGTTGATAGAACATAACCGCAAAGAGTAATACTGAAGTTACCTAACCGTACAAACCAAAACCGAAAAGTGGAATATCAAACCATACCGTATTTATTTTGGTATGGAATAGCATTTTTAAAATCACTAAGGATTATCGAATTGATATCTTTCGACACCATGCCAAACTGACCTATAAACACCCCTATGTATATAATACACAGACAAAAAGCCTCTTATTTTAAAAGCATCCAAGTACTTATCCAGTTTACGTTACGTAGTAGCCACCTAAATTATCAACGAGATAGTCAGGAAAAGGTGCACCAGTCCCATGATCAAACCCTTCACTAGCTGGAACAATTCGATTTGGAACAGCATGCATGTTAACAGCAACATCCTTTGAGTTAGCTTTTGCTCTTCCTTTAACAGAGCGCTTGTTCTCCAAAGGAAATTCAGCAGTGAGTCTTCCCATTTGCTTTTGCAAATCAGCAACTGATTCATTCGTTACTTTCCCTTTTGGACTCTTCTTTCCATCAACAAGTTTCAGCTCCAATCTGTACAGGGCACACACATCATACTTGTTGATCTCATATTCATACAGATGCCATTCCAGATTTTTCATCGGCTGTGGATCCATATAGTAGGATCTCTTCAGCCCTCCGTATTCATTCACCACTTGCTTCCTAGACTCATGCCAACCCCGCCCGTTATAATCTGGCAGTGATCTCTGCTTTCTGTTTCCGCTTTCAAATGCTCTTCGAGGCTTATCAAAGAAAAGCCATTCCCTGATTGTTTCACCTTCAACAACTTTTAGGTCAAAGAGCTCTGCAAGAAGCATAAGCAAACGAATCGATATAAGATTTTACAAGTAAAATAGAAGAGGAATACACTGATTTGGTATATGACCCACAGCAATCAGAAATACAGTAAGCATCTCAGCACACTAACCTGGTGCATTCCAAGGGGATTTTGCAGTGGCAGCACCTTCACACTCTGGAATACCAACATCTTTCCCCTGTGCTTTTGCACTTAGCGCTTGGAAAAGCAAATTATCCTTTAAGCCAATACCCATCGGTCTAACAACTGGAGGTGTTCCAGGATAGCCTTCATTAGGCGCAAGAGAAGCATGATAGTCACTGCAGTAGTCATGAGACTTCTGACACCAATCTGACCCCATCGCAGGTCGGGGACAATCCCAAAGTGAACATTTAGGACCCAGGAAAGCAGAGGGTGGAGGACAAATATGAACAGGAGGCAACACATCCTCTAGACAAAGATTTAAAGCATCAAATCCGGGGAAGTACCGATCAAAGTCTTGTTGCAGATCAAAAGAATTGTAATCTTGTTGTGTTGCAATGCCTAGGTTGTTAATCCCTGCATTGTTGACCACTAAAGGCATACTTCTGCACTGATCAACCAACTGGTAACCTTGCTCCTGCAGTACTGGAGTTACATTGAAACCCTGCGGAAAAAAACATTGCTTAAGTTGTGCAGATTCAATGATAAACTTAGCGCAAGTGCGAAACCAATAAAAGAAAAAAAGATAGAAAGAAAAACTATCTGAAAAAGGACAGCCAAGAAGTTTCTTAAAGGCGTGACATTCTTAGAGGATCGGGCGCAAGGAAAAGAAAGGAAGACTGCAAACTGATGTTCAAACTGAAACAAGTAAAAGTTCAACAAAATGGTAAGCCATGAGACACACCAGTTTATGAGGACAAAATTTGGAGGAAAACGTCTTCAAGTTCAAGATATCAAGCTAGCTATATAAAAAGAAGAACAAAGTGCTTATTAGTCAAGTTCATTATCTTGAAACTTTTAAGCAAAAGGCGAGGAATAAGAAAGAGCTAACTGATGGTAGGAATTAAATTATTAAGCATATGCAACAGAGAGAACTCTGTTTATGTGAACTTTGCAAAGCATTACTGGTCACAGCGGGATAAAGGAAGAACATTGTGATAGGTTAAACAACAATATAAACTAGACTAGCTATGATGATCCTTCAAATACTGAATCCTTCATAGTCAGTAGAGCAGAATAGATACAAAGGATTCATAATGGTGTCCCTAACTAATTTGGTGAAACATAGTTGAATTGTTGATTGATATGTAACGAGGGACTAGAGAGCATCTGGATAATGTTCACATTTTTCAAATTTTTTAGGTACTTCCAAAGCACTTTCTGGGATAATTTCCTTGGACAGATCTCCACAATCAACCACACCCTCACCAACGAGGCTAACATGGTAATATAATTTTCAGTTCTGCAGTTTAAAAAAATTATTTCAAAGCATCTAATGATCTGTTCCTATTACGTAGGCAAATGTAAGACCACAATCAAGCCTGGAACTCACAAAACGAGTCTAAGGAAAAATTGAACATCCAATGACAGCAAGTTGGTTTGAAACTTTGAACCAATAGCAAGAAAGGATCCATACATTTCAACAAAGCAACAAGTGTTATCTAAACACAAAACAAATAGCAAAATCATGAGTGAAAGACCTAATCATAGTTCAGAACCTACAAGCTTCCACGGAAAAGTAGATCAATGAAATTAATAAAGGCAATATTACAGAAACTTTATACAGCAGATATCCAACAGAAGATTCAATTTACAAAAAGAAGAAAAACATGTTTCAGATATACCAAAGTAATGGCATGCCTACTCCATGAGATCAAGAGAGCTATAAATATAATCAAATTCAACACAATGGTGCGGAGAGATGCAAACATATTCCAGAGATCAAGTCCGGAGAAAAGTAGGTCAAAGAAACTAAAATAAAGGAGGAAACAACAAAATTTTATAAAACAAAAATCCAACAGAAGATTCAGGTTCCAAAAAAGGGAAGAAAAACATGTTCCAGATGAACCAAAGTAATGGCGTACCTACTCGGTGGGATCGTTAGAGCAACAAATGTCATCAATTCAACACTATGGTCTAGCAGGACAGATACAAACATATTCCATAGGTCAAGTGATCACCGAAGCTTTGAGGTGAACTAAATTCAGGAGTTACCTACGTAAAGGTTTGAAAAATGTTATACTCTTACTGATCAAAAAAACATGTCATACTCTGTCATTTATTTCACCTGCTTGCACTTCGGAGATCAAAAGAATCTCCTCTTTGACCATTAAGTTTTCAATTAGTCATTTATTGTATTAAATTCTTGCATTCCGTGGTTGCACATATTCTTGAGTCATTAATCTATACATTTCACTTTAAAAAAAAGAAATACATTCATAATGCGTGAAACTAGACAAAGTTTGGACATGTTATACTTTGTGATTTATTTGAGTTGCTTGCCATTTTAGCCAGTAAAATAAACTCCTCTTGACCATTATGTTTTCAACTGTTGCTTTATTATTCCTAGATCTCGCATTTCAATGGTAGTTTCTTAATTTAACATTTACCTCTCTAATATTCTCTGTTGCTATCTTCCATTTAGTTTTCTAATCATTTGTCTCGCTATTACTTGCTATTACTTGCTATCAGTGCTTCTTTCACCTTTTTTAGCGAGGGTCTATCGAAAACAGTCACTCTGCCGTTCCAGGGTAGGGATAAGGCTGCGTACATCATACCCTCCCCAGACCTCTCTTGTAGGATTATACTGGGCGGTTGTTGTTGTTGTTAATTTAACATTTACTTTTAAAAAGGTTCATCAATGTGTCAAAGTCGATAAAGAATATATCACCAGCAGACCAAACCGGGTCATTCCCTGTGGTCCCTTATTGATAAAGGAATATGTTGTAGCCACTAGACAATTAGCTTAAAATAATAGTTGGCGTCTGCAAAACTAATCCAGTTTGGATCTGCTATAATCAACAACCAATAATATCAGGTCAGAATCTTTTATGTTTTTCCATTTGCAGCGAAGGGTGGATCAACTATCAAGTAAGCCAGGACATATAACAGAGACTGGGTAAAATAAAACAGAAACGGGAACCTAGCAATTCGCAAACTATAATGAAATCAAAACTTCCAAAGATAAAATATCAACATCATTCTAAAATGGATTTCCAACATGTTTCATTCTGTTAGAAATGATACCACTCAAGAGAGTCCATCACATGCACAAGCTAATTTCAAGGAAAATGATTACCTCTTGAAATCCAGAAACATCATTCTTTTGAGCCTCAGCCTCAGGCTTAGGTGCAGCTAATGCGCTGGTAGCGTCATCTTCCTCCTCACCAAGCAGCAGCCTATAGATATCTGATGAGACACGGCTTCCTCCCTGCACGCGATGCATCAAGATAAACACTTACGACTAATATTTTCATGTGCATTAAAACTATACACCACGACTTGAACATTGAAACATACTTAAACACCATAGTATCCACGATTGCACACAATTACACCATAACGACACAATTACACTTGAATCTCATAGAGATACAAGTCTGCACTAGTGATAGATCCAAGACTTTGTAAGCATTTGCTCAAGATGCTTCAACCAAAAATAACATTACACATCACAAACACAGACAAAGACAAACACAAATAGACATGCAAATATCAAACTTTTATCACATTAATATAAGACTAATGTGAACCAGACAATATCAAAACATGGGCAATCGCGCATATCAAAGGAAACTAAAACCACTTGGCACATGCCACTAAAGAGACTTGAGGTTGGTTCATGCCTGCAACGAAGAAGCCGGGGAAGGCTCATTGAGCTCAGCCTTCCACTCACGAAGCATCTGGTGAACCTGCTCTTCAAGCACCCCAACATCATAAGTTCGACTCTCCTTCCTTGCAGATTGCAGGTTAGTGAACACACCCTGCAGATCATCCACGCGGTTCTTCGCCTTGTCCTTGAAGAGCTGGTGCGACGCAGACTTGCCTGCACCGCTCTTCGAACCCTTCCCCATTCCAGTCAAAGCAGAAGAAACAAAACCGTCAATTCTTCACCTGCAAAAAAACAACCAAAAAAACATCTTTAGCATGAAATCACCATCTTTATATGTTCCATTCCACCATCACAACACATAACCTAAACATAACCAACAAGTTAACATTACGGAATTTCATGTTAGGGTAAATAAAAGATATTAACCTTTGCAGAATCAAAATTCCCAAAAATAATCAAACATAAGCAACCACCACCAAAAGTAGCCCAATTTTAATCATACCCGCTACAACCAAAACTCTGGCAAAACCTAAATCCAAAAAAGGCAGAATTTCCGAAGGAAAAGGCTCGATTCAACAAAAGCCCCACGAAGTAAGGCAATCTTAAAGCACTTACAAAACCCTACTATGGGGAATCACAAGAACAGTTGCAGCATATCAATCAACTAAAAAATTGTGAGGGAATATATATAAAGCAAGGTTAAGAAAAAGGGAGAATAAAGCATGGAAAAGAATAGGCAACTACTCAGAAATTAGTCAATCGGAAAAAAGAAAAAAAAAGAGAGAAAAGGGGAAATCGGTAAAGTAAAACAGGAAAAATTAGCAATAGGGAAGAATGAAGATGCATAGGGTTCACATACCAATTACTGGTAGGTATGGTGGGTCGGATTGCGGCCTCTGGGACAGTGAAAAGAGAGTATATGTGTAAGAGCTACCTTTTTGGGTTTTGATTTCGTGTCTGTGGTTTTCTCTCTCTAGTTCAATATCAATATATATATATATATATTCTTGGAAATTCGATTGTGATTTGTGTAGAACTAGAAGACTGACTATCTACCAAACCACCACGCCCCTTAAAGAAAAGAAATATAAAAATGAGAAGAAATGTACGTGGCAAAAGTATGGGTGATTGAAGTCGTGTTAATTTTGGTTTCCTTACACTGACTGCTTAGCTTAACATAAACTTAAAAAATTAAATCCCTTTGACCAAAAAAGAAATTTAAATCCCACGGAAAATTTGACTTTGATCGTTTGAAAAAATTGATGTGTTGTCTGATTTCATAAAGTCTGAAATTATATTTTTAAAATGGATAATATATAGTTAGTTAGTATATTGAACAAAATAAATAAGCTTGAAAATAGAAGTAAACAAGCAAGGTTTTTTTTTCCATACAATGTAATCTTTTGTATAGAAAATTTTTTTGTTTACATATTTTCTATGTGTTTTCAAAATTCTATGCGAACTTAGGATCTCTGAAGGTAAGTCGATGATGCTCACTTTGGTATTTTTCTTTTAAGTATTTTTGCGTTCATGTAAATTATGAATTGCTAATTGAAACATTATACGCAGATGGTGAAGATCGTATCTTTGTATTAAGCGAATTATCTTAAGTGTAACTTTAGATTAATCGGAATTATTCTTTTATTGGCGAAAGTGTATGACTTTGTTAATTATAATTCTTTCATTATTTTCCTTTTCCTTCTTAGGCTGTTTTTTCTTTTCTTATTCTCTTCTCTCTTCATTCTTCTTTTGTTTTGGGACAGGCGGAGGAGAGGAGATAGAATAAACTGCAATTTGGTGTGACTTTCGTAAAATTGAAGAATAATCGAGAGTTAATAATGGTTTAGAAGAGTGTTAGGTCTTGCTCTAAAACAAAACAAAACTATGTATCAAGAGTTGTGTTTACCCGTAAAATGGTACGGTTGAATTTATACGTGATTTCTAGACAAGTGAACTAATTTGATTCTGAAATAATGCAATAATTGAAGAAATGTACAATACTTAGCCTTAGAATGTAGATGAAATAGCAAAGATGACAATTCCGGGAATAAGGTTTCTGGGCACAGCAATAATAAAATCAAAAAGGAGGAGAGTAAAATTATTAAGTTTTGTATAGAATGTAATGTAAGTTTTAGCCAGAAAAATCGCGTCCTTTACAATAACCACTGAGCTCATTATTTATAGCTATGAAGAAGGAATTAGGGTCGTGCCCTTCTTTAATGTCAATTATGAGGAGCACTGATGAAAACGTAACAGTGACCATAAATGCCAAATTCCTTGTAACGGGTAACTGCTCTTAATGTCATGAATATTCTCTATTGAATGCTACCGGGAACAGAGCATTTATCACATCTTTATGAGCATTATTCTTTCCGGTGGCAAACGAAACAGTTGTCTTCAGTCTTCAGTCATCCCCTCGTCTTTGGTTCCACGTGTCCCTTTCTTGGACGACCACGTGCCATAACATATTTTACCCAATATAGATAGTCTCCCTGCTTTCAAGTGACATAACTTTGTATTACCGGGAAGTTGGTAGAAACACTCTTTTGGCGGGAATTACTATAATTTCCTCTGAAGGCTACTGACAGTTGATTAGACGCCCCTCTCTCTGCATTTAATGCCCCAAACACGCGTCTTCCCATGATTAAGCACGTCTTTTGCCAATTATCGACGTAATCTTGGCCAAGAATGTAGCCGCCAAAATTTTTACTTATACGTATCGGCTTCCACCCTTATACTTCATAACTTTTCCAATTTCCTTCATCTAATTTTGCATATTGTTTCTCCATCTTTTTCCTAATTCTCTTCAAACGAAAAACCCTTTCTTTCCTTCAATGGCTTCTTCCTCAAAACGTATCGATTCTTCACAAAAATAAGAACAAAGCCAAAGACTTTGCTCCTTCAACAGTGAGCTCCGTCACCCCTAAAAATCTTATTACCACAAAAGACTTTGAAGAGAAATTCCCTTCTGCTAATTCTCATACATGGGCCGTTAGCAGGTATCCTTCTCCGATACATCCTTCGAGCATTCCTGCTGTGAAGGAAGACTGTCGCTGCCATGACTTAGAAATTATCGCTCCCGATCTGTCGGAGTGAGTCACCCTTCCCAAGGAAGGTTTTACTTATGTTTACACGTATTCCTTTACTTTGAGCGTGTTTTCTTTGAGCGGGGAGCTTGATTCTGTGATTGCGGAGTTTTACCTCGCTACCAAATGTGTTTGGCACAAGTAAGTCCTTCTGTGTGGAGGACGGTTGCTTGCCTTCAGCGTTTGTGCTAGAAAACTAGAGAGGAGCTAACTTTAGCTCATATGATGAATCTCTATTCTCCCAAAATCTTCCGCGGGGAATGATAAACCACTGCAAGCATGGTCATCATGCTTTGCTGTCTAGCATGGATGATGACAATGACTGTGGGTGGATGGAACGGTTCGTTGCAGTTGCTACCAACGACATCATTCCGGCAACGACTTCATCCTTTCCGACCGCTTGGAACCACACTCGTAAGCTCTTTGTTTAGTATTTCTTTTTACTAAATATTTTTCTACAGCTGTATTGACCCTCCATCCTTCGTTTGTTTCAGCAACTCGATGGATCCCACCGGTGACCGAAGGTTTGGACGGTGGGTACAAAAAATCTTGTTCGTTACGATATTCGAGACTCGCTTGTGGAAAGAACTGGCCCCTGTCTATGAAATTAGGTCTACCCCTGGGCTCTGTTGTTATTCCCGAGGAGGATGTCTTGGCCGATCCTACTGATGCAACGAGACTGCTTCAGGAGGCGCTTACTTGAACAGGTGGCTTCAGGCTTGCTTCGAGAACAAATATTTCTTTATGGAGTCCCCGACTGGAAGACAAACAACCAAAGAGAAGATGCTCCTCTGTATCCGTGTAAAAGAATAAGAGAGCAAGGACCGATGCCCCCGAGTCATCTCTAGTAGCGATGGTGATTGGTCCTCCTTTTGGGCCGGTCATAGACACTGTGACGATTGATGATGAAGAAGAAGCTAGTGATGAGGGAGCTTCTCTACATAGAAGACAACGATCTTCATCATCTCACACCAACCAAGGATGATGCCTCGGCACTTTGGGGAGAGTTTGATTTGGTAGATTATGTCAACTCCCGTTTTCGAGCCCCAATTATTGTGCCCTGGTACTGCGAGGCTGAGTACCGGGTCCTTGCCGTCATTGGTTGGCAAGCATCCAACCACCAGCACTGCATTTGATGCAGCTGCTTCTCACTCTTCAACTCCATCATCTTCATCCCCATCTTCACCAATACCAGCAACTGCTACATCACTTCCATTTGCATCCGTTCTTCCACCAACAATTGCTACATCACCTCCACTGGCCGCACCTGACCATTTAGAGGGTGTTCCTCTTCCCCAATCCCCAGTTCATGGGAATTTGGGACAAAATTATGTTGCCTTTTCTGAAGATCCACAAAAGAGAAGGAATGTTACCCTTTCGGTCTCTACCAGGTGCAACCTGCTCTCTCAGCCGGTGGAGCTTGCTAACTATTTGAAGCCTTTGGCTTCAGAGAAAGATTGGGAAAAGATTCAAGCACTTTTGGGGGAGTGTTTGTTGAACAACGCCATGCACCATGCAGCAGCGGTGCGTTCCTTTCTTCCTTTGTTATTTTTTCTGCTTTTGTATGAATGTATTCTAAGTTTTACTCCTTCTTGTTTTGTAGGCCAACTTTCTTGCTTCTGAGGGCCTTCAGAGGTTGATTCGTGAGAAGGAGGAACTTACATCTTAAAGGAATCAGTTTTTGGTTGGAACGGGACCAGACTGTTCTCCGTCTCTCGAAACTTGAAACCAAAGCTACTGAGGCCTATGTTTTGGAGGCTCGTTTGCAGCAAAGCGAGCAAGAAGTGTTTACCCTTAGCCAAGAAATTGGCCCACTGAGGGTTAGATTTGATGAAGCCAAGGCCAAATGGGCTGAAGTCCAGGACGTCATTCTTGCTACAACCGAGCGCGAGGCTGTTACTGCCGAAAAAAGTGACTGACTTAGAAGCAGCCTTGAACTCCAAAATCGAAGAGCTTGCTGCTATAAGGGAGAAACATGCCCAGTTGGATGAGAAGTACAAGAAAACTATCGAGCATAATAGGCTCTTTAGTTCAATTGTCCGCGGCCTTGACGTTAGCCTCAAATCTACTAGGTCCAACCAGGAAAACCTTTCTGCCGAGGTAACCAACTCAAAGAAGAACTCAAGCACCGAAAGGCTTCCCTCGTTGTTGAAAAAACTTATGCTATGTGCAACATGAGGAGAAAAACCTAGGAAGAGGCCAAAGCTGGTGATGCCGAAATTGCTAAGGTACGCAAGCTTAAGTTAGCTGCTAAAAGTGGACTCCATTGAGGTCTGATGTATCCGACCCTTCTGGTTCTGGTTCCGAGTTTTCGGGAACTGAAGAAGAATCGGAAGATGATGATGCCGAAGGCCAAACTGATGAAAATGTTGAGCCATCGATGGACCCACCTACTTCTCTCGAGGATGCAGACACTTCTCTTCCTCCTGGTTCTGGAGATATTGCAGTTTAGCTTTTCTTTTCTTTCTCCCATTTTGTACTTTTAATGTTTTGGCACGTTCTTGTAAATAAAGACATGTTTTTGCTCAAGTATCGTTTGAGTCTTACTTTCGTTTGAATATCCATGCAAGTCTTTAATCTTTGAATTTTCTTTGAGAATTTTGCGCAGACTTTCTTGCATCTTACTATGTGAAACTTTGGATGTATTCCCTGAAAGCATTTTTGGCTCCGGGCACCATTCCTTTTCCATGAGGGCTTTGATAAGTATTTGCGCAAGTTTACTTTTTTGCGTCCTTTTCATATACGACTTCGGGTGTATTTTTTCCCAATGGTATTTTTGATTTTGAGAATAAATTCTTTTCGAACAAACCCTTTAACGTGAGGGTTTTTATCTCATAGTAACCATCCATACCCAGGACCGAGTTCATTAGTTGCACTACCATTCCTGAATCCCATCCCTTTATTTTCGTTGATGATCCTAAGTTTGCTAACGCATCTGCTTCTGCGTTATCCTCTCTCGGGACATGAGTAATTGACCACTCCCGAAATCGTGCCAAAAGAGTCTGGACCTTTACCACGTATTGTTGAATCGTTCTTCTTTGGTATCAAAGATCCCGTAGACCTGATTTACCACTAGCTGTGAGTCACATTTGATTTCGATAACCTTGGAATCAAGTCCCCGGGCCAATTCGAGCCCTGCAATCAAAGCTTCATACTCTGCTTCATTGTTAGTTAAAGAGATCGTTCTGATGACTTGCCTTAAGGTTTCCCCCGAAGGCGTGATTAAGACTATTTCGAGTCCGAACCCTTTTACGTTGGAAGCTTCTTCGTAAATAAGGTTCAAACCCCCGATGTCGATTCCGACACCATTACTACCTCATTGGTTGCCAGAGGCAGTAGTCCCGGACTGAAATCGGCCACGAAGTCAGTCAAGACTTGCAATTTAATTGCAGTCCTTGTTTTATATTCTATGTCGAACTCACTCATTTCGACGGCCTATTTGGCCAATCTACCCAAGAGCTCGGGTTTATGGAGGATGTTCCGCAAAGAAAAAGTAGTCACCACAACTATCGGGTGGCATTGGAAGAAGGGCCTCAGCTTCCGAGCGGCGACTACGAGAGCTAAGGCAGTTTTTCCAAATGTGGATAGCGAGTTTCTGCTCCCGTTAATGTAATAAATTGAAAATTGCGTACCTTCGTCCTTCCGGACTAAAAACGCACTTACCGCAACTTCTGAAACTACGAGTTAAACTAGCAATGTTTCACCTTATTTTGGTTTTGAGAGCAATAGAGGGCTTGATAAGTACTTTTTTAGCTTCCTCAGAGCCTGCTGGCACTTTGGTGTCCATTCAAAATTATTTTTCTTTTTGAGTAGTGTGAAGAAGCGATGACATTTTTCCGACGACCAGGAAATGAACCTGCTCAAAGCTACTAATCTTCCTATGAGCCTTTGAACTTCCTTTTCAACAATTGATCCGGGATATCCTCTATGGCCTTGATTTTGATGGGGTTTACATCAATTTCCCTTTGTGAGACTAGAAATCCCAGAAACTTACTAGAACTGACCCCGAGCACGCACTTCTCAAGATTAAGTTTCATGTTATGCTTCCTCAGGATGTCGAATATTTCTTGCAAATGCTTAAGATGGTCGCCTACATTCAAGGGATTAACGAGCATATCGTCTATATAAACTTCCATAGTCTTTCCTATTTTATTTTCAAATATCTTATTTACGAGCCGTTGATAAGTGGCTCCGGCGTTTTTCAACCCGAAAGGCATCACATTGTAACAATATATACCAAAATTCGGTATAAACGAAGTCTTTTCCTGATCTTTCGAGTTCATCTTGATTTGGTTGTACCCGGAATAAGCATCGAGAAAACACATTAACTCATACCCGATCGTGGCATCAATCATTTGATCGATGTTTGGCAGTGTGAACGAGTATTTCGGGCACGCCTTATTAGGATTTTTATAGTCTACACACATGCGAAATTTATTGTTCTTCTTAAGAACTACTACTACGTTGGCTAGCCAGTTCGGATATCTTACCTCTCGGATTGAACCGATATTAAGTAAGCAGGCTACCTCTTCTTTGACGAATTTATTCCTGGTCTTGATAATAGGGCCTTTCTTTTGTCTTACTGGAGGTCTGTTGGGATCCAAACTCAGCTTGAGCACGGCTACTTCCGTCAGGATACCTATCATATCCTCGTGCGATCATGAAAAATAATCAGCATTAAATTTAAGGAATTCAATAAAACCAGACCTAAGCTCCGGGTGCAGTCCTGTCCCCAAATGGAATTTTCTTTCTAGGAATTCTTCGAACAATGCAACTTGCTCCAGTTCCTCCCCAATGGACTTCATTACGTCCGTCTTTTCTGGAACTTGGTAATATTTCAGCACCTGATAATGTTTTGACGATGCTGCTTCCGGGCTAACCTCTTCTAGCTCGGGAGTAGGTGCCGGTTTCTGCAATTGCTATTCCGTGTGCTCCTTCCCTTTGCTACTAGAAACCAAATTTTCGTTCATCTCCCTTGCTGTCGGTTGATTACCTCTTATTTGCTTGATTCCTTCGGGCGTTAGAAACTTCAGCAATTGGTGATATGTCGAGGGTACAACTTTCATCTCGTGTAACCATGAACTTTTGAGGATGATATTGTATACCATGTCACCATCTACTACTTCGAAGAGAGTTATTTTCATTACTCCTTCAGCACTCATGAGCAGCAAAATCTCTCCCCGGGTCGTCATGCTCGCAAGGTTGAATCCAGCGAGGAGCTTTGTTGCCGGAATAATGCTTCCGGTGAGTTTAGATAGCTCCAATACTCTCCCTTGTATGATATTAGCCGAACTTCATGGATCCACTAGAACACGTTTAATATTAAAATCTAACACGTGTAAAGAAATTACCAGTGCGTCGTTGTGCTGTAACAGCAATCCGTCTGCGTCCTCCTCCATGAAAGTGATATCGTCTTCCCGGAGCCTTTTACTATGAGTTATTGATACTTTCGTCTTCTTTGCTGCCGAAAAGGTAACCCCGTTAATCTCATTCCCTCCGAAGATCATATTGATCATTTGACGTGAGGGTTCTTCTCCTGCTTTTGAAGGTTCCGCGTTGTCTCTATTATGATCATAATTGTTCTTAGCTCGGTCACTCAAGAATTCTCTAAGGTGACCATTCTTCAATAGTGTTGCCACTTCTTCTCGGAGGTGTCGACAGTCCCCTCTTCGGTAGCCGTTCGTCCTATAGTATTCACACCATAAGTTGGGATCCCTCCTGCTGGAATTGGATCTCATAGGTCTCGGAAATCATGCCTCTTTAATGTTTCTCGTGGCTGACACCAACTCCACTAAACTGACGTTGAATTTATATTCAGATAACTTGGGGTAAGAAGGATTCCGAGACCCTGACGTCTCTTTATCCTGAAGTAATCTATTTTTTCGACCACGATCGATCTCTCTGTCAATGGTGAACTTGTTTGTTGCCCGAAAGTTTCTGCCATGGCCTTTGGTCCGCTCGTAAGGAAAAAATCGGCCCCTCGAAGTCCGTCTGTCCGCGTCGTAGTCATCCTTTGATTTTTCTCTGCTTTTCTCCCGTCCTTTGGCCGATGATGTAGAACCGACCTGGTCATCTTCGATCCTTATCTTTGACTCGCACAGATTGTGGACATCTGCCCAAGTAATTGCTTGAAACTCAAGCATGCTCCCCTTCAGCTTCGGGGAAGCGTCTGAGCTTCTCGGATATAATCCTTTGGTGAATGCTTCAGCTATCCATTCATCCGGGATAACCGGGAGCAACATTCTTTCTTTCTGGAATCGGATAACGAATAATAATTTGGATTCTCCTTGTGCGATCCTGAATATGTTGGCCTTCCGGGCTTGTACTTTTGTGGCTCCGGCATGAGCCTTGATGAAAGAATCCATGAGCATCTCAAAGGAATCTATGGAATGCTCGGGTAGTAATGAATACCACGTTAGAGCTTCCCTCGTGAGAGTTTCTCCAAATTTCTTTAGCAACATAGATTCAATTTTGTGAGGAGCTAAATCATTTCCTTTTACTGTCGTTGTGTAGGTGGTAATATGCTCATGCGGATCTAAAGTCCCATCATCATACTTTGGCACTTCAGGCATATTCAACCGCTTCAGGATTAGTTTTGGTGCTGCACTCGGCTTGTACTAATATTGAGTATACTTCTTCGAGTCCGGGCCTTTCAATACCGGTGGTGCGCCCGGAATTTGGTCCATGTGGGCGTTTACTTCCCTTATAAACCATAAAAGTTCATTCTTGAATAGGGCATTCTCGTTGTTGAGACCGGGTCCGCTCCTCCCATCCCCGTCGGAGCCAATTTCGCCCATGGGAGTGTTGTTGTCGACTCTCTGTGTTGTTTGGTTTGCAAGAACATCAGGAGAAATTAGATCTCGTCTGTTCGCATAATTCGAAGCCCCCGATAGCGCCTGCTTCAACTCCGTTATAACTTTATCCTGTCGCGTGAGATGGCCTAAAATGATCGCCTGTTGCTCTTGCAGGACCCTCGCTGCATCCACGACATGCTCCTCATCAGTATCATCGTGAGTTGTTTCCCGAACCTGTCGAGGATAATGCCTGTCATGAACCAGCATGGCGCCATTCCCCTCACTGCGGATGTCGCTGATTGAATCCTCAAAATGAGGCTGATCCCCTTGAATTTCAGGGTTATGCGTGTTATTAACAGTGTTTTTATTTATTTTTTATTTATAATATTTTTTCTTAATTTCCCTCCTTTGATCCCCCTTTGTTGGAGCTATTTCTCCTTTGATGACTCGAACCAACAACCTTGAGGTTGTAGGTGGGGGATGCTGACCATCTGAGCAACCCCTCTTGCCCTGTTAATAGTGTTATCTGCCATTTTTTGTGATTTTTTTTCTAAGACAAAGTAATGAAACCACGTTAGTAAAAAAGGCAAGGATCAATTTAATTGCACGGCTGTCTAGACCCCACGGTGAGCGCCAAACTGTTTACCCGTAAAACGGTACAGTTGAATTTATATGTGATTTCTAGACAAATGAACTAACTTGATCCTGAAATAAAGCAATAATTGAAGAAATGTACAATACTTAGCCTTATATTGTAGATGAAATAACAGGGATGACTCCGGGAATAAGGTTTCCGATGTTACACCTCGTGTGTTCGTGCGTTGTCGTACAGTAAGGTTGCTAACATGGTAAGAAGGTATTTGTTTTTTTTGACGTATTTAAATAGGATGATAGTCATACGTTAAGTTTTGAAGTCAAATGAGTTGCGACACGGAAGTTGAAAAAAAAAGTTTGTCGCAAGTTACGCTTGTAAATTTCACTGAAATTTGGGTCAAATGTCAAAGAGCTTTTCTCTCAATATACTTGGAGTTATGGGGTGATCCACCTATCAAATTGAAGATCTATGAGTCTAGTTTCTAATTCAATTAACCGTTTCTCGATACGATCTCCGAGTTGGGAGATATTCGCATTTTCGCGAGACTGCTCCAAATAGCTCTCTACGGGGCCCACATATTTCGGCCAAGACTTGGGGACTTATAAAAAAATACCCCAACCCTATTTTTAGTCAGTATTTCCATAATTTACAGAGCTTAGAAACCCTAAGAAATTCCTCTCAAAATTCTCCCATGATCCAAGACCAAAACAAAGGGCAATCAACACAAATCAAGTGTCGGGAATCCCGTGGCGCTAGTAAGTTTCTTGTTCTTGCTGATTTTTCTGTTATTCCAGCTCGTGTGGGAGGTTTTTTTAAGTTGTTTATGTTCTCAAAAACACCCCCTCACGTTTTAATATCAACCCTAGGTGATTTCAAGTCTTCTAAAGCGATTCTAGTGCCGAAAAACGCTAATTGATTGCTAGTTTCGCTTCCTTGTTTTTGTGGCAGCATTGGGGGGCTATTTCGTGGCTAATTAAGGTCAAATTGGAATTGTTCTTTCTGTTTAAAGGTAAGGAACCTCTTACCCTACATGTATTTAAGATTATCCAAGTTATGGCTAGGTTGTTGAAGATAGAACGTGTGAGATATACATCGAAAGGCTTGTTAGTAATGTTATTGGTTGGTGGACTGTTTTGTGTTGCTGTTGGGCTGTTTTATATAGCTTTAACATGTTGCTTGGAGTTATGGTGGTATGGATAGGATTGCACTGATGAGGGGGAGTAGGAAAGTAAATATTTTGTAGTGCTTTGCGGGAAAATTGAACTACAAAAGAGCCTACGAACTTATGCCCGCGAGTTGCTTGCTTAAATGTCTAAGTGAAGACTCTCATGAGCTATGAGTTTGATTTGATCTCAAATAGTTCATTTTGTGTAGGTAGCCATTCATAAGGTGTTCAAAGACCTGGAAGACGCGTATATCTCTATCAACGAGGTATGTAGGGTCCTTCTTTATATTTTTCGGCATGACTAAAATGAATGGACGTTTATTGGATTGTTTCATCAAATTCGAACTGCTCCACTCCAAATTGATAAATATGATTAAATCTACCCTTTTCACATGAATGACTCATATCGAAGAAGATTTAAGTATTCTCATCCTTCCTTGTTCATCACTCAAAGAGAATTAAAATTTCTTTTGTTCGTTCGTTTTCCAACATCCATATTGATCATGGTTATTGATAGCTTGAACATGATATCTCTTCTGAGGTCGGTCTTGCATTGCACTCGTGTATATATATGTGTGTGTTTATTTTCATTACCGAGCCGCGCTATAGTCGGCCGGGTAGGCACTTATATGTGCACCTAGACATGTTTCTTCTTTACCGAGCCGTGTTGTAGGCGGCCGGGTAGGCACGTAGCTGTGCATTGCCACTGATCAGTTGGGCAGAGATGATGTTGTGATGATGAGCTCACCCCACAGAGGGATTTATTATTATTGTCATATGATATGATATATATACCTCCACAGTGAGGAATGATTTTACGAGCACGCATTTACATTTATGTTGTGGATATGGTCGCCCTCAGTGGCTTTGAACAGAGTTTCAGGTTATTTGTAAATCTCTTCTCATATTATTTACCTTACTTGTGCTTGTCCTTGCCGCCCTACATATTCAGTACATATTTCGTACTGACGCCTTTTGTGCGCTGTGTTCATGCCCACAGGTGCTGATAGACAGGCCGGCGTGCCTCCGTAGTAGGACACTGAGATCAGCGGTTGAGTGTCGCACTCCACTTCTTCGGGGTTGCTGGTAGTGAGTCTATAGGTACAAATGCATATGTATATGTATTGTTTTGGGGATGTCGGGCCCCATCCCGACTTGTTGATATAGTGTTGCTCTTTTAGAGGCTTGCAGACCAGTTGTCAGTGTATATATGTTTTGCATGGCCTTGTCGGCCCCCTGTACAGTTGGCATGACTATATAGTCTTGTTGGGCTTAGATATATATATATGTATAAGTTGTTGTTGGGTTCTTGTTAGTGTCATATTACATGTCACAGATGCTATTGTTGGTTCGCTCGGGCCTTCGGGTGCCGAGTGCCGGCCACGCCCCCCCAAAGTTGGGGCGTGACAAACTTGGTATCAGAGCAGGTCTGTTCTAGGGAGTCTGCAAGCAGTATCTAGTAGAGTCTTGGTTATGGGTGTGTTGTGCACCACACTTATAAACAGGAGGCTACAGGATATTTAGGAAAAATTCCCTTTTTCTTGATCTAGATCGTGCGATAGAGCTGATCCATAAGTGTTCACTTTTAACCTTTATTTTTTTTTATATATTCTCAGCGATGCCTAACACTACTAGACGACAGGCGGCTATGCAATTTATACGGAGATTAGATGATGAGGCGGGAGGAGGTATCAGTTAGCCGCCTCCCGATAATTTGGATGAGCATGAGCCTCATAACGAGGCTGACTCTCAGGCTTCTGGAGCAGCACCTCCACCCCCTGTTGGGGGGCAGGGGAGAGCCGATGTACCTCCGGTTCCGCCTCCCATTGCACCTGATCAGGATTTGGATATGCGGAGTGCAGTGCAGTTATTGACTAGACTTATGGCCTCTCAAGCCCACCGTCAGGTTCCAGATACGGGTGACAGAGTAGTGAGTGCAAGGGCACGAGACTTCATATACTTGTCACATCCAGAATTTACAGGGACAAACCCGAATGCTGATCCACAGGAATTCTTAAATCGTATGCAGCGGACTCTGAGGCTTATGCAGGCTACTGATACTGAATCTGTAGAGCTTGCTTCTTATAGGTTGCGGGATGTTGCTATAGATTGGTACGAGACCTGGAAGCAGTCCCGAGGACCTCGTGCTCCACCGGCGACATGGAGAGAATTTTCTGAGGCATTTATGCAGCAGTATCTACCCATTGAAATTCGTCGTGCCCGACGGGATCGGTTTCTGCGTTTGGAGCAAGGTAATATGAGTGTTAGGTAGTATATCATGCAGTTCAATTCTATGGCCAGATATGCTCCTACTGTTGTAGCTGATATGACCGATCGAGTGCACCAGTTCATAGGTGGTTTAGGGCCACATTTGATCAATGAGTGTACCACAGCTGCTCTGAATCCGGGAATGGATATTGCTCGCATACAGGCCTATGCACAGAACTTAGAGGATCGTAAGAGGCAGCAGCGGGTTGATCGAGAGCGCGATAGAGGTCAGCATAAGAGGGCCCGATCTGCGAATGATTCGGGGAATTTCAAAGGTGGACCTAGGCCGCAGTTTTCTAGACGTTCATCTTATCCGGCAGCCAGTGCACCACCGCAGCTTCAGGGTCAGCGACATGATTGGGCCACTTATTCTGGTCAGGATCAGAGTCAGAGTTTGCGGATATCAGGCCCGCAGTTTAGAGGCGAGTCTAGCCAGACCAGGCCTCTAGTGTCCCGTTGTGATCTATGTGGTAGGGCTCATTTTGGGATGTGTCGTCAGGGTACTAATGTATGTTATGCTTGTGGACAGTCCGGTCATATTATGAAATATTGTCCAAGGGGAAGCGGTGGTGGTATGGCTCAGCCAACGGCATTTGGAGCGAGTTCTTCTTCTTCAGTGCGCCCTTCTGGGCAGAGTATGCAGACATCGGCTGGCAGGGGTAGAGGCAGAGGAGGAGTGTCCAGTTCAGGCAGTTAGCAGAACCGTATATATGCATTGTCGGGCCGTCAGGACCTAGAGTCATCTCCGGATGTGTTTACAGGTATATTATCTGTCTTTTCCACTAATATGTATGCCTTGATAGATTCCGGTTCTACATTGTCGTATATTTCTCCGTTTGTTGCTAGCAAGTGTAATAAAGGGCCTGAATTATTACGTAAGTCATTTGAGGTATCTACGCCCGTGGGTGAGCCTGTGATAGTTAAACGGGTATATCGAGATTGTGATGTGATGATTTATGACCGCCATACGTTAGTTGATTTGCATGAATTGGAGATGGTTGATTTTGATATTATCATGGGTATGGATTGGCTGGCTTCTTGCTATGCTAATGTAGATTGCCGGGCGAAGATTGTTCATTTTAATTTTCCAGGAGAGCCTGTTATTGATTGGAAGGGCAATGTTGCAGCGCGAAAAGGGAAGTTTATTTCTTACCTTAAGGCTCGGAAGATGATTGCGAAAGGATATATTTATCATCTGGTGCGAGTGCAAGATATGGAGGCGAAACCTCCAATTCTTCAGTCAGTTCCTGTTGTTAATGAATTCCCTGATGTATTCCCTGATGAACTTCCTGGCCTTCCTCCCGAAAGGGAAATCGACTTTGCTATTAATGTACTTCCAGATACTCAGCCTATATCTATTCCTCCGTATAGAATGGCCCCTGCTGAATTAAAAGAATTGAAAGTTCAATTGAAGGATCTTCTAGATAAAGGTTTTATCAGGCCCAGTACTTCTCCGTGGGGTGCACCGGTGTTGTTTGTTCATAAGAAAGACGGTTCGTTGAGAATGTGTATTGATTATCGTCAGCTCAACAAGGTGACTATTAAGAACAAGTACCCGCTTCCCAGAATCGATGATTTATTTGATAAGTTACAGGGTGCGAATCACTTTTCCAAGAGCGATCTTCGGTCTGGATATCATCAGTTGCGAGTCAAAGAGCAAGATATCCCGAAAACGGCTTTTCGGACCAGATATGGCCATTATGAATTTCTTGTCATGTCCTTCGGTCTCACTAATGCGCCAGCAGTTTTTATGGATTTAATGAATCGGGTCTTCAAGCCATTTCTTGACATCTTTGTGATTGTGTTCATTGATGATATTCTGATATACTCTAGATCAGAAGCGGAGCATGCAGATCATTTGCGAGTCGTATTGCAGACGCTGCAACATCATAAGTTGTATGCTAAATTCTCTAAATGCGAGTTTTGGTTGAATTCGGTGGCGTTCCTTGGACATGTGGTCTCAGATGAGGGCATCAAGGCGAATGGTCAGAAAATTGAGGCAGTAAAGAATTGGCCGAGGCCTACAACTCCTACAGAAGTGCGTAGTTTCTTGGGCTTAGCTGGCTATTA
>MCJB01031562.1:0-66602 GCA_002018475.1 Nicotiana obtusifolia
CTTATTCGGTCAAACCGATTCGCGGCTAAGGCCGGATCAACTTAAAGGGAAATAAGACCGATATGGTCAATCCCAATTTACGGCTAAGGCCGAATTCAATGATAAATTCTTATTCGGTCAAACCGATTCGCGGCTAAAGGCCGGATCAACTTAAAGGGAAATAAGACCGATATGGTCAATCCCGATTTCCGGCTAAAGCCGAGTTCAATGAGAAATTCTTATTCGGTCAAACCGATTCGCGGCTAAGGCCAGATTAACTTAAAGGGAAATAAGACCGATATGGTCAATCCCGGTTTACGGCTAAGGCCGAACTCAATGAGAAATTCTTATTCAGTCAAACCGATTTGCGGCTAAGGCCGGATCAACTCGAAAATTCTTATTCGATCGAAGCCTGAAAAAAGTAGGAACTCGAATTAAAGTTAAGACCAAAACGATAGCTTGATCGAATCACTATGATTAAGGCCAAGGCCGAGTCGGTTATCACTTCAATCAAGGCTAAGGCCTAATCAAATTGTTAATGCATTTTTGGGTTTATTTCAGGGCCAAAGCTGGGTTTACTATTTACTCGGTCACAATTTATGACAAAGCAATATATTCAGATGCACAAGAGTCAAAGAAAAACAAACTTGAAAATATATTTCACAAAAGTCATCATACAAGGTAGGGCTATAACATCATCCGAACTAAAACAAGCAAGGTAGCGTCAATCGGAGCCATCTTCGAATTCCTCGGAAAACATTTTTCTCCTCATTTCTTCTTCTTTTTTAGTTGCCTCTTCAATATCCGAAGACAACTCGAAGCCACGGGCTTGAAGCTCCTCGAGCACATTAAGACGAGTCTGGCATTGGGTATATTCAGTTAGCGCCATCGATTGTTGTTGGGCCACCTCCGCATCGGCTCTATACTGAGCTATAAAATCATCTGCTTTGGCTTTGTTGGCGGCGTTTTCCAACTTTGCTTCCTGAAGCCGGTTAGTCAGGGCCGGCCATTCTAGCTTGGATGATTCAACTTGAGCATGATAAAACTCTTTGTCCTTGGTCAAGGTCTTGATTGTTTCCTGAGCTATCGAGACCTGTTCCTAGAGGGATGTCGTCTCAACGGTTAAAAGCTCTGTCTTAATTCTCCAGCTGCTTGCCTCGGCCTTGGCCTCACTTAGCTCGGATCGAAGCTGATCTAACCGGGTGTCCATTTGTTTCAACCGTTCAATGCAAGAGGCACGTTCTTTTCTTGCGCCCGACAAATCGGTCCGGAGTTTTGCCAGTTCGTTCTCAAGCCGACTGCGTCGCTCTCACTCTAGTTCCATTCCTTCTTTGATGCGAAGGAACACTTCATGGTTAAGCACCGAAGACTGTGAAAATTTCAAACAAAAGATTTTCAGTTTGGAAGTAAGAGTTAAAATGCTTAGTATAATCGAAAGGGAATAGAAGGATCCTTACTTTGTTCAGTGCTTGCTGGGATTCGTTAAGCAGGCAAGCCCAGTCCACGGCGTTCATGGCAATTCGATCCTCTTCAGTTACCAAACCGTGGAGATAGCTTGCTATGCCTACCGGTGGGCCCAATGCTCGGGCATCTTCGGGGATAGCAAGGGTTATCACCCGACTTCTTTCCGGATTCAAACTCGGTGCGGGAAATTTATCCACCAACTTGATACCGGCTGGAGACGCACTCGATTCTGCCGGAGGACTCCTTCGAGGGATCTCGAGGCCGAAAGTATCGGCCGATGGCACCCCATCAAAGAATTCTTCAAGGTTTCCCGCTGTGACCGGTACCTTGCTCGGCCTACGAGTTCCAGCGTCCCGGGACGTCTCCGAGAAGGATGGGGAATGCACCATTTCAGGAATATTCGAAGGCCTTTGTGCCGAACTTTGCACACCGGCTCGACCTTCGGTTCTTGCCTCCTTTTCGACGCAGATCTCAGGGGAGGTACCGGTTCCCTCCGCTGTAGGCCCGGGACTTCCCGAGGTCTTTTATCATGTTTAGGACTCCTTGCCCCATCGGAGTCCTCACTTATTTCGGCAGCGGCATCGGGGGTTATGGCCTTCCGAGCCGCCATTTTCTTCCTCTTCTTTTTCTCGGGCTCGGCATGATCAGGAGCCTTTGTTCTTTTCTTTCCTCCCTCCTTCATCGATGCGGAAAGGGAACAAGGAACCGTCCCGTTAACAGCTGCCGACCTCAACTCAGCATCTTTTGAAAGGCCTATAATACGTGAGTTATAAAACGTGAATATCGGTATCGGTCGTTCTTGGAAATACCAATACAAAATAAAGCTTACCATGGTTCTTAGCCTCCCAGAGGCCTTTCGATATCTCCCTCCAAGCCCGTTCAGAATATGATCTTTGGGCCACGATTTTTCTGACCCAATCCTTAAGGTCATTGATCCCGGCCGGTGATTGACGAACGGCTGCACAAAATGGTATAACGTGTTATACGACGGGAATCGATAATGCGAAGGTCAAATAGAAGAATACTTACGTGTCAAGTTCCACTTCTCGGGAAATGGCATGCTATCAGCAGGGATCAGATCGGAGGTCTTAATCCGCACGTATCGGCTCATCCAACCTCGGTCCCTGTCTTCATCTATGCTCGAAAATGGGGCCTTACTGGCCCGACGAGCTAACTTGATCAGTCCCCCTCGGAACATTCGGGGACTGTACAGCCTGAGTAGATGATCGAGGGTAAAAGGATGCCCCCCCTCGACCTTATCTATAAAGAAACGAAAAAGGTAGATTATACGCCATACGGAGGGATGTATTTGAGCTAAAGTAACTTGATACCTCCTACAAAATTCCACAATCATAGGATCTACAGGCCCTAATGTGAATGGATAAGTGTATACACTAATATATCCCTCTACGTATGTGGTTATGGACTCGTTAGGGGAAGGTATTATTACTTCTTTGTCATCCCAATGACAATCGGCCTTAACCCTGTCAAGGTGTCGTGGGGTGATGGAACTAATATAATCTGAAACCGGTTCACCCCGACCGGGTACAGAAGACGGCTTCTCGACTTTAAAGTCGGTACCTATATAACATCCCGTTGGTATGAAGGCCTTCAATGGAGGTTCCGCAGAAGGCTCTTCAATACCGATGGGCTCAGCCTCTTCAACAGGCTGAGCAGGGGACGATTGTCTTTGGGGAACAAACTTAGACGTTTTAGCCATGGGAGTAGAAGGAAGTAGAAGGATTCAGAAAGTTTTGCGATGAAGAAGATGAACAGTCTACTCAGAGGAGATTCGAAAGAGACAAAGTGAGTTAATATGCGAAGACAGAATGAGTTAATATGAGCAGACAAAGTAAGTTAATACGTGAAGACAAACGGACCAACCTAAAGGAGAACGAAGTATTTATACTTTTTCAAAAAGCGGTGACACAAAGCACGAGGTATGCAGCATTAAATGCACGCATTTAATGCAATGGAAAAGTACTAGGTTCTGCAAAAAGGTGGGTAATGATTGCCTACATCGGCTGTTGTGCGCGTCACTGCGCTGCCGCCGTATATAGAATCTTTTTGGGGATAAGCGATTTTGACAGATGAGTTTCCGCGACACGTTATGTGGTAGTATCGATCGCCTGGTTGATAAGCCCTAGGATGGATAGCTCATATCGTTTTTTGTCCTTACTCTCCAATAAACAAGGGGACTATCTGTATTGGGTCGGACCATCTAGGTGAAGTGGGATCGGATACAATCAGGTGAAGTCGGATCGAATACCATTAAGTGAAAGCGGTCGAAGATAATATGAAGTCGGCCCCCCAGCCCGAGATCAAAAAGTCAGGCACGTGGGATGGAGCGACCGAGATGAGACGATTGATATAGTTGGTCGAGAAACACTTCGTGATTGAGGACCGGCTTCGACCCGAATATCTCGCCAATCATCAGATATTTCGCCAGAATTAATTATCTCAACCATTATGGCCGTTATGCCATCATTTAAGGGTATTAAAAACATTAATTAAGGGGATTTTCCTTGTAATCAGTTCCCTGCTTTTATTATGACTCTTACACTTGCCTATAAAAAGGGCTGAGACCCTTCATTGAAGGGCACGAATTATTTTCTCATCATACAAGGCAGTTTACTTTTATCATTGCTTACCATCCCTACTGTTCTTCAGAACTCAATATTAAACACTCTCTATTACTGTTTGTCGAAATACTATTCCATTACATACGATTCTTCGTTAATTTACGGTTTGATTGCTCTATCTCTCTTATAATACTCTGATTACTTACTACATACTTTTATTTGGTATCAAACTAATTTACGGATCCTTAGCTCTACGAACAAATTCAATTATTATCCGATTTTAAGGGTAAACAGAGTCTATAAAAATCTTGAAAGGCAGATAATACAGACTTGAGGTAACAATTTATAAGGTTTAGAGAATTAATTGAAATTTACTCGAAAATAAAAACATCAATGTTCCCTATAGATTGGTATCGGATTTGATCAAATCCATGTGTTTTGAAGGGAAAAAAGTTTCATACCCATTATTTACACCAAGTGACCAACCAATAAGTGTATAATTTTATCATTTTTAATTTTCATTAATTAACATATTTTAATTTTAGTTTTACTTAACTATGATAAATTGATGTTAATATAACTCTGGCGCGTAACTTTTTTCTTTCATAGCACATAACTATATATGTCCATTTGAGAACCTTTAGCTAAAATTATCTCTTATCTATTGAGGTAAGTCGATTTTAGTCCTTTAAATTTGCTTCCGAACAACTTTAATCCTGCTAAAGTGCCATACTTTTTTGTCCTTAAGTTTGAAAATGGGTTTAGATTTTTGTTGCTGGCTTTTAGTTTTTTAATATAACAGTGTGCGTCCCCGCATTGAGGGCCCACCAGTTGTGAGTTATGATTAATTAATGAAAAGGTGACTCATCTTGTATTAAATTAAATTAAATTAAATTAAATATTACTTGCATTTGTAAAAATGTGTTGGTTCAATAGTTTTCACACGCTAAACGCAAACAAACAAAACAACAGAAGACAGATCATCAACCGTTTGTCATGCCGTGACTATCATCTATAGCCCGCAGGCAAAAACTCACATGCAAAAATATTTACTATTATTTCACTATGTGTAAAATGACATGTATTTTAATTGTAGCAAATGATGCTTTCGCTTTACTTTGATTCGGGGAAAAAGTTAAAATTTTTTGCTTTTTAAAATATAATATTTGTATAATAATAAAAACTTCTTTATTAAAGATAAAATAAATAAAATGCACAGTTGTTTTTAGAACAAATTAGTAAAAAAAGCGTGTCCTATAAATTGAAATCACTAACTCTAACTTGTAAGTTTTAAATTTGAATTATTCAATTTGATGGTTAAAATAAGTTTTTCCTATATGCTATAACAATTAAAGATGCTAAGTATAACTTAAATCTGTAATCCTCTCCTCTAGTCACAGTCGACTAGTCGAGTAGTCCCCACTCCCCACATTAGTAGTTGTGGCTTCCCGGTTTGCCATCGGCGATTCATCTTTCTCAACCCATCCTCGCACAGTTTTGATTAGATACAAGTAAAGAGAAATGAGTGGTGGTGGAGAAGGGGAAGGGTCTACATTGGAATTCACACCTACTTGGGTGGTGGCCGGCGTCTGCACCGTCATCGTTGCCATCTCTCTTGCCGCTGAACGCTTCCTCCATTTCCTTGGAAAGGTCAGTCTTTCTTTTTTCTTTTTGTGCTGTTACATCTGAATGTGATTTTACACTTCCTTTGCTCTATTTTGAAGAACACTTAAGTCATTGTGGGACTGAATTTCCTTTGTTTTGCTAAAAATGTATGCAGTATCTGAAGAAGAAGAATCAGAAGCCTTTATATGAAGCCCTACAGAAAGTTAAAGAAGGTTCCAAGATCTGTTATTTAGCATAATCTTTAATTTGGATTACACGATTTGGCTAGGAAATATTATAAGTACCTTTTTATCTGTTTAAATTTGTACTAATCAATTGATGTTACTGTTTTAAGCGTTTTCTATGGTTGTATAACTTTGAGTTTGCATTTTTTTAATTGATTGATGAATGTGCAGAGTTGATGCTTTTGGGATTTATATCCCTCTTATTAACGGTGCTTCAAGGTAGCATCATCAAGATTTGTGTCCCTGAAGATGTTGTCATGCACTTACTTCCATGTTCATTATCGGAGACGAATGAAACTGCTCATGTTAATCCTGGATCAGAACATCATCGCCGTTTGTTAGCTGAAGAAGCAGCTGCTGCTGGCTATTGCAGTGCAAAAGTAATCAGTTCGCTTTTTTTAAAATCACTTTTTCCTGGTGTAGTTAGATTTACTTTTGGAGATCTTCCTTCTTAGGTCCATATTCCATAAATATTCTAATAAAAGAACTCATCTTAGTCCTCGTCTTTTGCACCATCTTTTTTTTTTGCGAAAGGCTTCCGTCTATGAGCCTAAGAAATATGCTTCTTTTGTGGCAACTATACATGAGGTTGTGATCGCACATTGAATGGTCCTATTAACTTGAATTGGCAATATAAAATATGTACAAATATAGACAGAAGTTCTTCATGCTGAGAAGCTCAGTAGTTCTAGTTTCATCCATATGATGTGTGCCTTCATAAAAGGAGGAAGGTTGGGTGGTGCTTGTATTTGGAAAACGTAAAAGATGACGAATATTGCATTTTTGTTTTATGGTTTTAAAATTATCTTTGCTACAATGACCCAATGTTTTAGTTCTTTTTATTTACATACAAAGAAAAAGGAAAAGCCAAAATGTAGGGATGGCTTTTCCTTGATCTTTAGTAAGAGGCAATGTCAAAAATATTGTGCAGACATACATTTACTTGAATTATTTTCTTAAATATCCTGACACTGAAGTTGAATCCCAGTTCTAATATCTGATTCTGGAATATATATAATGATCTGTTTCTGTTAGAGTACAGCTTCATTACTCCATTAAAGTACATAATGCTTATTGTGTGTTTTTTCAGCATAAGGTCCCATTACTCTCTCTTGAAGCGTTGCATCACCTTCACATTTTTATCTTTGTCCTTGCGATTGTTCATGTGACTTTCTCTCTTCTGACAGTTGTATTTGGAGGAGCAAAGGTCTGTACTAAAAGCTTCTGCATCATTTAATTGTTGCTGGTCTCTTTCAACTTTGTTTGTTGTTGGAGTTGAATGTTTGTAATTTGTCAAATGATGTTGTAGATACGCCAGTGGAAGCACTGGGAGGACAGCATTGCAAAAGATAATTATGAGACTGGACGTGGTATGGATAATCACCTGTGAAGTCTTTCGTCCAGCTGTTTGGTGCATATAGTAAAAAAACCTCATTGGTTTTATGTGAATTTAATTCAATACTAGAATAATCTGGAGTTGATTGCACTGTTTTTATGATAAGAAAAGAAGAAAGAAAGTAATTGAACGATCAGAAAAGCTCACGCGGTCCCTGTAGCTAATTTTGCTATGTACTTCTGTTTACTTTCTGAACCAAGACTTTATGTGACGACTGTTGACATATTGCAAGCCATGAAAGGAAAGATAACTAAAATACAGAGTTACTCCTCTAATGCATCATATCCAGATCAAATTTATCTTCAAATTAAACCATTTTGATGCGTTCTTTTGCAGTTCTAAAACCACCAGTCACACATGTCCATCAACACGATTTCATCAGGGACCGATTTGTTGGTATGGGCAAACGTTCAGCCATTTCTGGTTGGTTGGTAAGAATTTTTCTTCCTCACTAAGCAGTTATTCTTGCCCTATTACATGTTTCTCCTTTGTATAGCAAATCTTACCTTGGCAACAGCTCTTCAAACATATTTATGCAAAGAAAAAAGAAATAATATTAAATTTAAACTATTGAAAATGGGGGAAGGTGCATATGCTCTCAAAAGACAAATGAATATGTGATGACCGCCTTTTATCTTTCTTTTTCTTATCGAGTGCTGGATCATGCCTCCAATAAGTCAGATATTATATCTTGATTAGCTAAGATATGGGTTCGTTTGTTCAGGGCGCTGAAAGAATTTATATAATGAGCAAGTTTTATGTTGTGTGTTGTTAGGGCCCTGTTACCTGAGAATCCTTGATAAGCAAGTAGTGGTTCTTAGATAAGCTGAGCACTTGAAATATTTTCAAAACCACGCTGGATAATCATCAGCTTAATTTATTAGTAAGAAAAGGTGAAGAAATAGGGAAATCTGTAATAGAGCCTTACCACATGGTTGTCGGGTGTCTTTTGCTTTTGACGTAAGCATCTAATACTTTTGTTTGCTTTTTGATGAAAACTTGCAGCATTCTTTCTTTAAGCAATTTTATGGTTCTGTCAGCAAGTCGGATTATACTGCCCTGCGTTTGGGGTTCATTATGGTAACGTCATTGTGTTCCTAATATGATATAATCATTTGGTGTTTTGCCTTCTTTTTGGTGCTTAATCAGCCCGTATAATAGTGAATCTCGCTTCTCTTTGGCAGACACACTGCAAGCAAAATAAAAAATTTAATTTTCACAAGTACATGATTCGGGCTCTGGAAGACGATTTTAAGACTGTTGTCGGCATCAGGCAAGTGATACTACGGAGATATAGGATGAATAAATCTGTTTTCTTCTTGTAATTGGGTTGAATAGAAGTAAATCTTGTCGTTCGGTTTGTTTTGTTATTTAGTGGAAGCTTTCCTTCCTGCCCTTGCAGCACCCCACTGGCAAGAATTTATGGATGTTCTTTCTCACTTGTTGCAATTTTCCTGTATTTGTTGCAGTTGGTATCTCTGGGTATTTGTTGTCATCTTCTTGTTGCTGAATGTTAATGGTATGCCAACTCAAACTTGGAGTAGACATTTTTACCTTGCAGCTGCTTTGCTTTAAAATGTTACGTAGCTGGTGTTATATTATGCTTATTATGATTACGTAAGATGTTGGAGTATCCGAGCATTTGTTACCATGTGTTACTCGGCACTCCTACCCTACAATAAGCCAAAATGCTCGCAGTTTACTCCCTCCTTGAGGATGAGAAAATAGTTAATCTATCTTTGACTTGTCAAAAAAGAGAAAAACAAATTATGAATATTGTTGCCTTTACCCTATGAACATGACCTTTTGCTAGTTTTCTCTGAGGCAAATGTTAATGGATTTATCTATGTTTCCATTCAGTTTGTACATGTACAGTTATAATTTGATAACATTTTATTATACTTCCCCGACTTTTAATGAAATTAAAGCATCGTGTTAGAATTTTATTTGGTTTCATTTTACTATTTGTAGTTTCCTTTTTTTTTTTGGTATAATGTTTGCAGTTTTCAGCATTCTTGAGATTATTCATTCAAAGATAATGCATTTAAAATAGATCGTGTTGCTTGAATAACTTCCGTTTTGGCTTTAAGATGGTTTTACAAGTTCTTTTTTCATGTTTCATTCTGGTCATTTGGTTGTTGTTTAGATCTGAAAGCTGATAAATTCATTTTATATGTTCTCCAGGTTGGCACATGTATTTCTGGATTGCGTTCGTTCCTTTTATAGTGAGTTGCCTTATCATATTCTTTTCTTGTGGTTTCAAATGCTTGCCTGTAGCTAGCTTGAATTTAATTTATTAGAAAGCCATTCATATAAAACAGTTACTACTTTGAGCAGAATTGCTATCATTTGGTGTTTACTGAAACTACCTTATGCAAGTAGTAATTTCATATATCAAGCTATGTTTTTTCCTCCTCCACTTTAAAACTGAAAAGACTAATTTAATATATCAGCAAAAAATTAATGACTGCGAATATCTGGCAGTCAGATTGACGTGCTGAATTTTATGGGTCCATCTTCAGAGTAGCATCTATTGCTACAAAAAGCATATTTTTCCAAGAAGATTAGATGTGCTCTGGGGCACCTTTTGCACTATGATTTTATGTATATTTTTTCTACGTTCTTATAGCAGCGAAAAGGGAAAGCTCTTTGATAAAATTATATCTGAAAGCATGATCTTGTGCTAGCTGCGTCAAGCCTTCTAAGGAGTTATGATGAATGTTAAACATGGATGTTTTTTTCTCATGCATTCAATTACTTCTCTTTATTATTTTTTTCCTGTTATTAGCTTTGAGTATTATATAATGTTCTCCCAAGCTCCTTTTAGCAACAACCTGACTTGATTTCTTCTGTCACTTAATTTCAATTTTGGGTTTATCAGCTTCTGCTTGCTGTTGGCACGAAGTTGGAGCATGTAATTATACAGTTAGCTCATGAGGTAGCAGAGAAGCATGTTGCCATAGAAGGTGAATTGGTGGTAACACCTTCTGATGAACACTTCTGGTTCAACCGCCCTCAAATTGTCCTCTTCTTGATACACTTTATCCTCTTCCAAAATGCTTTTGAGATAGCATTCTTTTTCTGGATATTGGTAAGGTATAGTTTGTTATACCATGGTTGCACTTCGCTTAGTTCTCTATTTCTAATTTTAGTTTTCTTTTTCCCCTTATCGCTTTATAGGTGCAATATGGCTTTGATTCCTGCATAATGGGACAAGTTGGTTTCATTGTTCCTCGGCTTGTCATAGGGTAAAGTTCACTGCCCACTTCTGTATTAGCTCTATGCCTCTACCCTTTCTCCTTTGTTTCGGTCCTCTGTTTCGGCAAGTGGAAAATATAGCAAATGTATATGCATTGCCTTAGTTGCACCGGAAAATGTTAAGCTCTTCTTGAACAGAATCTTTACTTTTACTATCCTATTTTGCTTTCATCACGGCCTTTATATCTATGATTTCATCGTTTTATCCAGGGTAATCATTCAGGTATTATGCAGCTATAGCACGTTGCCTCTTTACGCTCTTGTTACACAGGTTAGTTTTAAACAAGGTTCCTGAAATAGCTTGGTTTGGAGTCTTGATATCAAAGAAACTTAAAGTTAAATCTATTTGTTTTTGGCGTATTGAACTACAGATGGGTACCCATTTCAAGAAATCAATATTTGATGAGCATATTCAAGTTGGTCTTCTTGGCTGGGCAGAGAAAGTGAAGAGGAAAAAGGGATTGAAGGGGGCTACGGAGGGCTCCAATCAAGGAAGTTCAACCGAGGGTTCTACTGTAGGATTACAGATGTTAGGAATCGGGCGAAAGGAACCACCAGCTAATGGAGCTTAAGCTAATATATTGGATCCTTGTGATTCCAGATATGCCCATTAGGAACTGAATCCTGCAACCTTAGCCTGTAGGTGAATTTTGCATTTTGGTAGTAACGTTGCCTCGGATCACATTGTTGCTATAGGGGATTGTGATTCGATATCCAAGCTGAAAGTTAAAGCTTCTAAATTCATCATCTGTATTATAATACTGCTTGAAAAGAGAATTAAATATCAATTCGTTCTACTGGAGTTTGAATCTGCTTAGAAAGAGAGATGATTTCACTCATAACCTTATTTTTACAGGCTTCAAAATTACAATTCACAACTTAGTGCTAGTAATATCACCGTATAATTGGCGTCAAATGAAGAGCTGTACTTGATTGACCTTGAAGTAGGATTGAAGGGAAATGAATGTGGCAACAGCCCTCAATTACGGGACTATAGCTCATTTTCGTCTTAGTTTGACGAGTCGGGCACTCCATTGTGTAATAAAGTCAAAGTTTTGCCTTGGTACTCAATCCAGTTTTGATTAATATCAGTTATCATTTCCTCCTCCTTCCCTGTTTCGCAATTCTTACCACATCCTCCTCTTTTCGTACTCTTCAGATTCACTTTTTCTTTTTAACTGATAGAATATTTTCCTCACATACTTAATAGGAAGTATTAACGAATGTTTAATTGGATCAATAATATCATTGCAATTCAAATTTGTAACATTATCATTTGAGTCGTGACCTCTTAGATCCATTAAATTTGACTATCACACATTGCTTGTATATATGGGGATTTTGAGGTACTTGACGACACCGAATGAATTTAGCAAGGTAAAACTCTTTCATATATGAGCTACGCGTTGTAGCGGAGAAATGAGGACAGGGTCCGAATGATTTGGGCCTAGTTTCAGAGTTTTAGATTGCATTTTTCTGTTGAGTCCTTAGAGTTAAGAGCTTTTAAATATTTCCCCAAGTTGTTGTCGCACTTTGGACGATAGGTGTCATGGTCTTAGCATTTTGTTAACGTTAAAATAGTACAGTGGTGTTTTGATTATTATTGGTCCGGTACAATGTTACAGCTGGTAGGACACTGGTATAATTATTCCATTGTAGTCGGTGTAAATCCATCTTTTTGGCAATGAAAATCTAATATTTCCTTTTGTCAATTTTCTACCTCTTTAATTCTTTCGTTCTTGGTAGCTCGTTATGCTATATTTGGTAGGCTCTTTGAAAATGGTGGATAAAGATAGGGCACCCGACGATCGTTGTTGAGACGCAGCTGCAAGCTTATATGAGTCAATCGAATTGCTAGAAGATAATCAAGTTTGAATTAATGCTGAAGAGAGGAAAACAATTGTCGCCTGGATGCGTCGTTGAGCCATATTGAGTCGGTAAAAAGATTGGAGTCTACTACTTCCAGTAAATCAGTGGCGGCTCTAGCTATTGGTGGTTCTCCCAGCTTTGGCAGCGGGTGGAAATGTCTTTAGTAACGTCGATGTTTTCTCAAGGTGGTTCCTTTTAATCTAACAAGCACTGCACTCACAGTCCCAGGACTCAATTTTTAACATCAAGCCCACGTTTCTCTTTCAATCACAGTTCCAACCACCCCTTTTCCTTCAATACCACTCTGTCTCTGTCTAATCCGATGTTACCGATTAGTCTGACAACCTCGTACCCAGGTAAACTTTGTTACCTCTCATGGACCTTTTATCCCTACAACCTATCTTCAACCACTTGCTTATCTTATCAGGCCATTACGAAGAACTCATTTTCACAACCCAATGTTCAATCATTTCCACAACCCAACAATCAACCCTACGTCTATTAAATATGAACAACTCTTTTGGGGGTTCAAAGGTTAAGTTAGCCTTCCCAGAGTTTGATTGTAACAACCCTCGTGGTTTGGATTAAGCGTTGTGAAATATTGTATGAGCTATACCAAGTTTTATTATATGAAAAATGAGTTATGTTGTTGTTCATATTAAAGAAAAAATGAATACTTGATTCGATGTATGCATGATGGAGCATGAAGGGGTCATTTCTTGGAGGAATTTCTATCTTATTGTGCGCCCAAAGTATGGTAACATCAGGCCGATGGATGTAGTCGTTGAGTTTAACCGACTTTAACAGTGGGCAGCTGTGGATAGTTTCTTTAATAAGTTTGAAGAATTACGTTTCTACTTATTACCAGTTAACCCTTCACTCAATAGAGCCTATTTTGTTTACTGCTTTGTGGGAGGTTTGAAAGTTGATTTGCAGTGGATGGTGAAAGGTTCTAACCCTTGAACAATGATGGATGTAGTTGATGTAGCCAAACTTCATGAAAAACCCTTGCAGCCATTTATAAGAACCTCCAGCCAGTCAGAAATTCCACTGCAGTCCCTACAATTACCTTTCCTCTAAGCCCAAAAGCATCTGTGGTCCGAAATACCAAAACACTTCCACCCATTGCCACTGGTAGCAATTTGGAACTGACCAAAAACAAACCCCTACCATGGAACACTAAGGGAAATAGGTTGCTACAATTGTCATGAAATATATTTCTCTGGTCAAAAATGTAAACCCAAAACCCTTAACACTTTGGAAGGGAATGAAAGGGAAACGATTGTTGAATAGTAGAAGGTTCAAGAACTAAACAAGATCAAGAAGTACTGGAAAATGACGTTATGGGAGTCGATGCAGGGGTTAATATTATGGGGGGCCAAGAAGTGGAGGAAGAAGCAAGAATAAGCATGTTAGAGGGCCCTTAGAGAAGCCACACTACAATCAATTTTTGGGCTGATCTTGAATGAACCCATAGTAGTGCTTGTAGACTGTGGGGCGACCCATAGTTTCATAGACCTTCAAATGGCTGCTCTTTTGCAATTAAAGGTGAACCTCTTAGCAGATCTATGAGGGTAAGGGTGGCAATTGGAGAGATGATGCTTAACAAGGCTATTGGTCGGAAGGTGCATTGGCAAATGCAAGGGGGAAGGACTTGAATTTGACTTTAGATTAATAAAAGTAGGAGGTTGTAATTTACTTTTAGGAATGGACTGGGTTAACTTAGTTGCCCCAGTTGTTTTATACACAAGACCATATAGTGTGACATTTATGAGGGGTAACATGACTGCATTGGTTGGATATCAAGACTCTACAAGATTGACCCAAAATGATTCCAAAATAATCACTGGGCTTTTGCGCAATGGTGGATGCAACTGGGTGGCCCAAACTTTTCAATTGAAATTAGGGTGAATGACACAATTATCCACAAAAACAAAACTATTTATCCTTGTCTATCCATTTACTTTTCTACCCATCATACTAATTACATTTCATACTCATGGTAGCTTTTGTGGGTAATTTTCTCTTCTTTTTTTTTCCTTTTCTTTTTTATTTCTCTTCTTCTTTTTCTTTCTTTTCTTTTTTCTCGTTTTCTCCTTCTTTTTTTCTTTTTTCTCCTTTTCTATTCATTTATTTTTTGCCCAAATCATATTATTATTATTATTACTATAATTTAATTTCACCACTTAATTTTAGCTCCTTTATTTTTTTATTTTTCTTTTTTTCCTTTTGTTTTTGTTTCATTTGTGGTTCCTTTTTTAAATTTGTTTAACTTCTTTTTTCTTTTATTTTCTTTTTCTTTTCATAATCTAATTTCATTTTTTTTTCTTTTTTTCATTATTATTCCTTTTTTATACAAAAAGAAAAAATAACTGATATATTGAATATTTGCAGACAATAAATGTACGTTGAGAAAATAAAATCAAGACCAAATGATATTGTGACAATTTTAGTATTTGATTTCAAATATTTGAGTGTTACAATCTCTATTTGATTTATACTTTTCCAATATAAATTCAAGGGCCTTTGAGCTTGATCTTGATTTGTTCTTCATTCTTGAGCTTGAACTTGATTTGTTCTTCGATCTTGAGCTTGAACTTGATTGCTTGAAGCTTAAAACTTGTGGAGGAATTTGCAGCGTTTGATCCACGAGCTCTTTCTTGCTTCTTGTTATCACTTCTAGTGTCTTTTCTGAGTTATGAACACTCCTTTTTATAGTTGTGAGAGGGAAGAGTTATAATAAGAACAAACTCTTTCCGACCAATCAAATTGAAGTGTGACAAGGCCAAATTTGATTGGCCAGCATGTGACTTGCACATGTGACGCGATTTTATTGGCCTTTGAACTTGACTTGGCATGCCTTGTCATTTTGATACATGACATGATCTTATTGGCTCTTCCATTTGACTTGGTGTGCCATGTCATTTGACACGTGGCACAAAACTGGACCTCTAGGAATATGACATATTGGGCCTAATGAAGTGGATTCATTATTTGTAGCCCAATCGAATGGGCTAACCCAGTAGATTTGGACTCATTTATTTAACACACATGTATTTGACTAATATAACTATATTAACCCATAATATTTATTTGGACTAATATATTTAAAATATAGTCCGTATTATTTTATCGATTTAAATTCGATAAAATTTAAATGCTTACAAATGTCCTCTACTTCAAGACTTGTCGATACGTAGACTTTAGACCTTAAAGACGAGACTTGAAGTATTAGCTCAGGTTTATTTCATTCGAGGAAGATATTTTTTCCTTCTACCTTAACAGTGACGTTAGCTAGATTAGTTTGAATTAGAGACTATTATTTCATACTTCAAGTCAAGAAAGGAATAATTTTTTAATTCCAAACTTAATTTTGGCCAACTCAAGTGGATATTCACGTGGTGCATTCCCCTTGTTAACGCCAAAGCATTATTCACCTTTTTGTTTAAACAAAAAAAATAATAATCTTGCATTCACACTGGAGTAAGACAATTATGTCTTCACTTTGATCTCCCAGCAAAGTAAGATGCCTCCTTTCCACGTAAGCCAAAGTTACGATCACCTAAACTTGTACGAGGCTTTAATTTGATCTTTGGATAGCTATGGCATAAGAAGTCATTTACGCTAGCTCACGTAGATTAGCTGTAACCATCAAAGGAGTATAAGCTAGGATATCTTTCCTTATTTTACTAGAATTATAGCACTGCAAACGTCCCTTTTCCAATTTGCATGTAATTAGGAAATGTTCGCCTCCTTGAGAACAAAGTCCTTTTAGAATGCAAATTGTAACAGCTATCCCACATCGAAAATATTCAATGCGGACGTCTTCTTGGAATTTATATAAACACTTGCGCTCGTAATTGGAGAGTATCAATTCGCGGTATTCACAAGCTACTTGAGTCTAGATTTTTGGACTCGGAAGCATTGGCGTGAAGGTAATTTCTTCTTCTTTTCTATACTTTTCTTCCTTTGTTGTCTTTTTTTTTTTCTTTTTTTCTTTTTTTAGGTCAAACCAGAAGAATGTGTTCTTGTTTAACAAGATGATCATAGAGTGTGAAGGGATGGATACTCATCCCTGTCTGAATATCGGAGAGATAACTCGCAAGGTGGCCCGAATATCGGAGAGATTACACTCAAAATGACCCGACTATCGAAGAGATTACTCGCAAGGTGGCCTGAATATCGGAGAGATTACTCTCAAAACGACCCGACTATCGGAGAGATTACTCTCAATGTGGCCCGACTATCGGAGAGATTACTCTCAAAATAACCCGACTATTGGAGAGATTACTCTCAAAACGACTCGACTATCAGAGAGATTACTCTCAAGGTGACCCAACTATCGGAGAGATTACTCTCAAGGTGGTCCGACTATCGGAGAGATTACTCTCAGGGTTTGAAGGGATGGATATCCATCCCTACTCGAAAACTGAATGCCATTTCATTCATTTAGGCCTTTGTGCCCATTCTAATATTCTCGATTTGGACTTTGATGACTTTTTCTTTTCATTTGCAGCCTGAAGAGATGGCAAATTTCAGAGACTATACCTCGCCATCCTCTAAACTTAGATATCTCGTAATCGAGACTGAAGATGGCATAGAACAAACTAAGCTTTTGGTTTCACACCCCACAAGCTGGCCAGTATGCAGCCCCATGGCCTTCTTTGAGGAACTCACTTCATGTAGAAAACTGAACCTTGGACACAAGTCTACTTCTAATCCATTGTCCAAGATGTGGTCTCTCCAAGCGCCAATCCATCGCCACGTAAATATTGCTAGCACCCTTCCAAACTTAGGGCGTCGCATAATTCAAGGAGAAGTATGTTGGAGAAACACAACAACAATCGAGGGCGATTATCGTCATATTCCAGGATAATGGGAGTGGAGTGAAGATATATTTGGTGGAAGCCAACAAACCTTGAGTACAACAAAGATTTATGATGCTGTCTATGCCTCACTTTTCACTTATGATCGTAACTCGAACATTTTGCAAGAATTTTGTGAGGCTTGGTGCCCCAAGACGAACACGCTTCTTACGTCAGCTGGGGAACTATCTATTTCTCTTTCGGACTTACATATCCTTGGAGATCTGCCCATTGCGGGTTTTCCGTACGAAGAAGTGGTGCCTGAGACAAGAGAACTCATCGGGTTGGACGAAAAACAGATGAGATTTATTCCTGGATCTTGCGAGTATTATTTGCTGCCTTCCATCACCTTAAGGAAGGTACGGGTGTTAACCAAAAGGTGAGCAAGTGGACAAATTTTTGGTATAGGAAAGATATATAAATCTGTCCCACTCCGAAAGGAAAAGAAATTCGTGCACCTAAAGTCAACACATAATCCTAGCGGAGTTATTCCCGAGACAACTAGGTGGTCGAGTGATCAAGAACCTATATTCTCCAAGCTCAGGGTGAGGTCTGACAAGAAAGATGAAACATATATAGCAGCCTTCTTATCATGTTGGCCATGTGCTTTTGTGTTTCCCTATAAGGCAGAGAACTTCAATCGTCCCGAGACTTTTAAGATGGCAAGCATGATGGCAAGCGGGCGAAAGACTAGCCTTGCGGTCCCAGTTTTGGCGAGTATTTATCATTGTTTGAATAAGATTTCGTGCTCTTCCCAACTTGATCAGGTCAAAGTTTGTTTTCCCATCCATTATGTTTACGGCTGGCTTGCACATTACCTCAAAACCCATTATTCACTTGCTAAGGGTCCATCATGGTGGCATATTCAGGAGAGGGAGTGGCGAGATACTTTGACAAGAAGGATGCAAGAAAGCACATCCGCAATAGAGAGGATATAGTTTGGACACCAACAATGTTAACTAACTCTCGTCCTTATTATTATATGGATAACGAGGCCCCTCAAGAGTTGAAGTCAAATTACTTCATGAGCTTACGTTTTAACTACCTCCCTTTGAGGTATGATAACTCACTCATCATCGAGCCATATAGCCCGCATCGATTGGTCGTCAATTTGGGTTTTACTAGAACGTCCCCAGCTTTTTGGAGAATGATATCCATAGCGCCTCTCTAGATGAAGGACTCAGATTTTGGAGGATTTGCACATTGTATCTGTCTATGTCACATGCAGATTTTCCCCCAACGGGAGATCCTGTGGAGAAGCTTTTCTCTACCAATTATATGTCTTGGTGGGAGAAAGCGAATGGGAAGTTTCTCGAGGATAATTTACAAGCTCTGGTAGACAATGTTGGGCTAAAATTACTACTCCTTTAGGAGATGAAGATCAAGGTGTTGGCAAAACGCTCTCAAAAGTCAAAGAACAACCTATTCCAATCCCAAAAGTAGTTACACAACATAAGAAACGGAAGCTTAAATCCTCAAAGGCAGCTTTGAAAGAGGTGGTGTGCACTTCAACAGATATAGAGAAACACCCTCCAGTTCTTTCATTTAGCACGCAAGTTCCTCAAGATACAAGCCAGAGTACCAACGAAGATCAAAATTGAAGAAGAAAATGGCCTAACCTAGTAGAGATTGTAAAGGTTCCAAGTATTGATAGTCCCCCAAGAACGCATACAGCTTTTAACAAAGAGGTAAAATACAATCACCTCACCTTTTTTCCTTTTTTTTTTTTTTGAAGAATAGCTTCACTAGAAATTACTTACTTTCTTTGCTTTTTTCTTGTGCAGTTAAATGCCATTGGGCATCCAATGGTGTCCCCACATGACAAGCCGCAAGTGAGTGATGAATCTATTAGAGGGCCTACGTCTAAGGTGAAGTCGTCTTCAAAGGACACCATCTCTTCTTCATGACAAAGCCCTAAAAAAACAAACTCCAAATGGGATAACTTGCGTTCCATCAATGACAAATGCAGCGGTATCTATTTTTGAAGGAAAGAGCATTGTCTTTAATCACAAAAAAGAATTCATCTAGGGACTTTGGGAGGATATTTGCAATAGACTCTCCAAAACTCGTGCAAAATTGCTCTCATCTTATAGGGAGCAAATCACTGAGATTTTTGAGGAAATGAAAAAGGCGATATTTTGGATCTTTCTCCACTAGAGTGTTTACTGGATTCTCTTTTCGAGCTTGCTGCTTCATATGACCTAAAGCGATCCAATTTGGCTGAAAAGACGAGTGAAGATGAGAAGCTAGAGCTGACTTCCAAAGCTGAGGAGCGTCTCGAATCGTTCAAACTTGAAGCAAGTGAAAATGTCAAGAAAGTTTCCTCTAGTGAAAAGAAACTGAAGAGAGTTGTGAAGAAGTTGGAGACATTACAACAAGAGAGGAAGAATCACGAAGGTGTTATAAAAGCGACTCAAAAGGAGGTTGAAGAGATTCAAGCAAAAGTTTCAGATTCAAGAAAGTTTGCTGAGTGTTGATGATTCAGCCAATCTGGAGGAGAAGAAGAAGAACCTGGAGACTAGCTGTCAAGAATTGATCAACTACAAGGTCTGTTTAGATTAGGTTATCAGCATTATCTCCGCTTTTATCTTTATGTTAGATTGACCTAGTGGATATTTATTTCATCTTAAATAAGATTGCTTCTCTTTTGCTTTACATTGTCCGACGTTTATCTTAGTCGCATAATTTTCAACTTTACGCGCTTAAAAGATTCATATCTTGTCGTGGGAGAGTCCAAATAACGAACCGTTTGATTTCTCAAAAATTAGACTTCAATATCTAAAACATACCCAAAACTTAGAATCAAAGATCTTCAGAATCGCCCTACATGGTTGGCATGATTGTCGTGGACGATGGAGAATAGCATGGATTGTCACATAGATTGATCTTCGATTGGCCCACGCTAAGCGGGGAGGATCCATCACTTGAAGCATCATCATCTTCCTTCACAGCAGAGTACTTGGATCCTGAGAGGTCAAGCAGAGCAAGAGTTTACTTGATCTTTTCAGTGACATCGTTTCCTCCTTCGAGTGCGTTTGTGGAAGATCTTGCTCGTTTTGAGGATGAAGATCCGAAAACAGGGGTTGATGCGGACGGCACTTAGGGTGCTTTTTGTCCTAACGAGCTTGCTTTGCTCCTCGTAACTGGTCCAAAACTTCCAAAGGTAATATCGAGGATGCTTTCCACATCAGCATAGAACCTGGAACTAGCAGCCTTGGTGGAAGTTGAACTGAGTTAATTTTCTTTGAAGCCATTTCAATGTTCTTGAACTTTGGTGATTGAAAAGTTGAGATGAGAGGTAGAGATTGTCCCATGGGGCGTGCCAGAATTTGTAGACAATAAATTTGCGTCGAGAAAATAAAATCAAGACCAAATGATATTGCGACAATCGTAGTATTTGATTTAAAATATTTGAGTGTTACAATATCTATGGTTCCTCTGATTCTATTTTTCCAATATAAATTAAAGGGGCTTTGAGCTGGATCTTGTTTTGTTCTTCATTCTTGAGCTTGAACTTGATTTGTTCTTCGATCTTGAGCTTGAACTTGATTGCTTGAAGCTTAAACGCCCTTGTTGACGATCCTTTACTCCGACAGCATCTAGGGTTCCTCGAACAATGTGATATCTCACACCGGGTAAATCCTTAACCCTTCCCCCTCTTACTAAGACTACAGAATGTTCTTGTAAATTATGGTCAATACCGGGTATATAAGCAGTGATTTCAAATCCAGAGGAATTTGCAGCGTTTGATCCACGAGCTCTTTCTTACTTCTTGTTATCACTTCTGGTGTCTTTTCTGAGTTATAAACACTTTTTTTTATAGTTGTGGGAGAGAAGAGTTATAATAAGAACAAACTCTTTCCGACCAATCAAATTGAAGTGTGACAAGACCAAATTTGATTGGCCAGAACATGTCACTTGCACATGTGACGCGATTTCATTGGCCTGTTGACTTGACTTGGCATGCCTCATCATTTTGATACGTGGCATGATCCTATTGGCTCTTCCATTTGACTTGGTGTGCCATGTCATTTGACACTTGGCACAAAACTGGGCCTCTAGGAATATGGCATATTGGGCCTAATGAAGTTGATTCATTATTTGTAGCCCAATCGAATGGGCTAGCCCAGTAGATTTGGACTCATTTATTTGACACATATGCATTTGACTAATATAACTATATTAGCCCATTATATTTATCTGGACTAATATATTTAAAATATAATCCGCATTATTTTATCGATTTAAATTCGATAAAATTTATATGCTTACAATGTTTATATTTTTTAATATAACTAGTATAATATATATATTTTTTAATTCAATTATTAGAACAACTCATACATTATAAATGTTTCTCTTATCTTTTTTGCTTTTTTCTTTTGTTTTTAAAATTTATTTATTATTATTTCAATTCATTTTTTTATTTTCTTTTTTTGTCATAATCTAATTCTGCAGACATTTCTGACTCCTTTATTTTTGTTCTTTTTATTATTTATCTTTTTTCTATATTAACTATAGAAAATAACTTAATTTAGCATATATTATCTCAAAAATAATATATTAGTAGTAGTTGAAAATTTTAGAAAATTGTAAAAGCACTCATTGATTATTTTTTGATAATTTTTAAAAATACCAAATTTAACTATATTGTTACGTTATACCATATAATATAATAGTATATTGTTACAACAAATTATACACTATTAAGTTAAATATTATATACCAAAATAGTATATAATATGTTATTTTTGGCATATAGTACAAATTAGTCATTTTCGCTAGTTCAACTCAATTTCAACCTAAATTTTAAAAATTTACTCCAGAATTTCCACCAATTGACTCAAACTTTAACCACAACCTTCAATCAAATATTTCAAACTAAATATTTTGGTTTAAGAAAAAAAATTAAAAGACATGAGAAAGGTTAAAAAAGAAACTCAAGAAAATTTCAAAAAGACCAAATTGCAATAGTATACTGTAACAATATACTGTTGGAAAGAACTGTATACCAAAATGGTATATAGTATGTCATTTTGGTATACAATACAAATTCTTCATCGCCAGTTCAACGCAATAAATCATATACTATTGAATTAAATACTATATACCAAAATGATATATAGTATCTTATTTTGGTACATAGTACAAATTAATCTTTTTCGCTAGTTCAACTCAATTTTAACTTAAATTTAAAAAATCTACTCCAGAATTTCCACCAGATTGACTCAAACTTTAGCCACAACCTCCAATCAAATATTTCAAATTAAATATTTTGGTTTAAGAAAAAAAAATAAAAAACATGAGAAAAGTTGAAAAAGAACTCAAGAAAATTATAAAAAATTCTAAAAAGACCAAATTGTAATAGTATACTGTTACGTAACGTTTATACTATATATAGTATATAACTCCGTTGAAAAGTTGAAAAAGAACTAGATGAAAATTTCAAAAAATTTTAAAATGACCAAATTGTAATAGTATATTGTTACATTATATAGTATACTATAACAATATATTGTTGAAAAGAATTGTATACCAAAATGGTATATAGTATATCATTTTGATATACAGTACAAATTCTTCTTCGCCAGTTTAACTCGGCTTTAACTCAAATTTAAAAATTTATTGCAAAACTTCCACCAAATTCACAAATATTTTGCTACAACCTTAAATCCTCTATGACATTAGCGTGGTATATATCATATACTGATAGGGTATTATAGATGACTAGTTCACATATACTAGCAAGGTATATAAATATACCAACTAGGTATATTACTACTTTATGTTTGTTTTTATGTCTACTTCTAATAATGTGAATAATATCTCTACAGAACTCCATCAAACATCTCTTCTAAGAATTTTTTCTTTTTTTTTCTTTTTGTAAAAAGCATGAGAACTTTATTAAAATATTTAAAAAGGATCCAATTAAAAATTTTGAAAAATTAAAAAATGACCAAACTAAAACAGTATATTGTTACATTATATTGTGTGCTATAACACTATATTATTGCAGTAAATTATATACTGTTAAATTATATATTGTATACCAAAATAGTATACAATATATCAAAATATTATCTTGTGTTCTTCATTCAACAGTATACTATTATATTATACTATATACTGTAATATTGTATTATCGTAATTAATTATATACCAAAATAGTATACAATATACCATTTTGGTATACAGTATAAACTCGTCCTTTTCACTAGTTCAACCCAATGTCAACCCAAAATTATAAAATCTACTCCAAAATCTCTACCAAATTGATTGAAAATATAACCACAACCTCCAATCAATATTCAAGCACACTCCAATCACAATTGGATCGAAATAACAACAAAATCAACAAATCCAATTAGTGAGTGTCAAGCTTCAAGATACTTCAATGATGGATTATTTTCTCACAATAAAATCTTCGAAAATTAGCATTAACATCATAGTCTACACATCAAAGAACAATATCCAATAAATTCTAACAACACTCCAAACACACATGAAAACTATAATTTTAGTTAGATTGTACATATTATTTTTTGTTTTACTTTTAGGAGATAAAATAAATTATGGAGCGTAAATAAAAAAGTGGATGATGGCGGCAAGAAAAAGATATAATTCAAACAACATACAAATGCTATCTTTTTTGTTATTGAACTTCATATTTGAAAATTGTGATCTTTCATGAAGTGAAAGAGGAAAAACGATTTTGAAACTTCTTAAAAGTATTTTCTGTTTCTCCTTGAGAAATGGGAACTGATGACGTGATGAAAAAGGAAAGCTAATTATATATTAGGTTGGGCGAGTAATTAGTTGTAATAGAATAGTCTTCTTCGCTAGTTCAACTTAATTTCAACCTAAATTTTAAAACTTTACTCTAGAATTTCCATCAAATTGACTCAAACTTTAGCCACAAACCTCCAATCAAATATTTCAAACAAAATATTTTAGTTTAAGAAAAAAATAATAAAATATGAAAACTCTGTTAAAAAGCTGAAAAAGAACTCGATGAAAATTTCAAAAAATTCTAAAAGGACCAAACTGTAATAGCATATTTTTACATTATATAGTATACTTTAATAGTATATCTTTGGAATGAACTGTATACCAAAATGGTATATAGTATATCATTTTGATATGCAGTACAAATTTTTTTCCGCCAGTTCAACGCAATAAATTATACACTATTGAATTAAATATTATATACCAAAATAATATATAGTATGTTATTTTGGTAAATAGAGGATTGGTTCATTCCTTCAAAAAAATTAGTAGTAAAATGTTGTAATTAATTATATACTCTTGAATTTATTATTATATACCAATACAATATACAATATAATTTTGGTATATAGTACAAATCTATCTTCTTTACTAGTTTAACTCAATTTCAACCTAAATTTCAAAAAATCTACTCTAGAATTTCCATCAGATTGACTCAAACTTTAGCCACAAACCTCCAATCAAATATTACAAACTAAATATTGAAAAGTTAAAAAAAAACTCAATAAAAATTTCAAGAATTTCTAAAAGGACCTTATTGTAAGAGTATACCGTTACATCATATAATATATCGTTGATATGAACTGTATACCAAAATAGTATATAATATAGCATTTTGATATACAGTACAAATTCTTCTTCGCCAGTTCAACACAATAAATTAAAAACTATTGAATTAAATATTATATACCAAAATGGTCTATAGTATGTTATTTTGGTATATAGAGGATTAATTCATTCCTTCAAAAAATATTAGTAGTATACTATTGTAGTTCATTATATACTCTTGAATTAATTATTGTATACCAATACAGTATACAATATACCATTTGGTATACAATACAAATCTGTCTTCTTTGCTAGTTCAACTCAATTTCAACCCAAAATTAAAGAATCTACTCTAAAATCTCCACCAAATTGACTCAGAATATAGACACATCCTCCAATTAGCATTTCGAACATACTCGATCAGAATCAGATCAAAATAACCACAAACTCAACAAACACAATTTATGAGTTTCAAGCTTCAAGGTCCACCAATGGCAGATTAATTTTTGTCACAATTAAATCTCCAAAAATCATAATTAACACCACAATCTACACATCATAAAACAACACCCACTAAATTCCAACAATAAACACTTCAAAACCCACATGAAAATCATATCTAAAATTTTAAACTTATACACATGGAGTTTAAATTCTTTTTTTTTTTAGTTTGAAATTTTGCCATAATTGAATTATGTGCCCAGCTAATTCAAATACTAAATAAATTAGCAGTTAATTGAATACTGAATATAAAACTGAAACCGAAAGAAAGAGGGAGAGAAATAAAGAAAAAGTTCAGCTATTTCCAGGACCAACAATCTTGCGCAAAAATTAGAATTTAAAGAAAGTTACTTTGTTTTTGGTTGATTAACCAAAGAATAACTAGGAAAGTTTGTCAGCTTGGCTTTAGGAGTCTTTTGTGACTGAAGGACTAGATTGCTCTTGAAATTAGGAGGGGCAAATTCTGAGACAATTCTAGCCCAAGTTGAGAAATTTTTGGGCCGATTTTCTCTGCTCTTTAAAGAGCCCAACAATTAACCCCGTCCATTCATGTGACCATGCAATTGAGTTAATACCTGGCTCCAAACCAGTGAATCAAAGATCTTATTGATATTCCTATGAGCAAGATGACGCTATTAAGCAAATCATTAAGAAGATGTAGGAGGCCAGGACTGTCACTACCAGCACGTCTCCTTTTGCTTTCCCGCTGATTTTGGTAAAAAAGGAAGGATTCAACTTGGAAGTTATGTATGGATTACCGCAAGAAGAAGAATATTATCATTAAGAACAAATGCCCAATTCTCGCAGTTGAATACCTTCTTGATGAGCTTAATAGGGTTCATTATTTCTTAAGTTGGATTTAAGATCAGGTTACCATCATATTAGGATGGAGGCAGGCCATGAACATAAAATGGATATCAAAATACATTATGGGAGGGAATTCACTGTCATGCCATTTGGGCTAACAAAAGCCCCAAGAACATTTTGAAGCCCTAATGCATAACATATTCGGCCCATACCTAAGGAAGTTTGTACTTGTGTTGTTTGATGTTATCTTGGTCTATAGTGCTTCCATGGAAGAACACTTAGAACATCTCCAGTTAGTATTTAAGTTGCTCCAAAAGAACCAACTCTTTTCTAAACAATCTAAGTGCAGCTTTGCTCAAACCAAGATTTAGTATTTGGGTCATGTTATTACTAGAGAAAGAGTGAGCACAGATATTGAAGCGATATGACCAGTTGGCCCAAACCTGTTTGCATTAAAGGGTTCCATGGTTTTCTTGGATTAATGGGATAATACTGTCGATTTACTAAAATTTATATAATCATCAATATATCTTTGACATTATTGTTACAGAAGGCGGGTATTCATGGGATGGCGCTGCGACTAAGGCTTTTGAAAACTTAAAGCTAGCAATGACACAAGTACCAGTGCTGGCTCTTGCCAATTTTAAAATACCCTTTGCGGTCGAAATTGATGCAAGTGGCTGGGGAGTAGGAGCAGTGCTCTCCCAACACAATAGGCCCATCGAGTACATGAGCCAAGCTTTGAGCCCAAAACATCTGGGCTTGTCATAATACGAAAAAGAGCTAATATCTCTGCTACTCGCGGTTGAAAAATGGAGATATTATCTCCAGTTCAACCACTTTGTGATTAAGACTAACCATTTCAGTATAAAATTTCTCGGAGAAAAACGCATCACTACTGAGTTATGAAATTCATTATAGACAGAGAAAGAAAAATATTGTAGCTGATGCATTTGTCTAAAAGAGGTGAGGAAATCATATTGGTTGGTCCTGTGGCTGAATGCTCGGGCCGAAGTGTAGCACAACCCAATTGGGTCCACGAGGTAATGGAAAGCAATGAAAATGACCATGAAGCCCAAAAGTTAATCACTAAACTCTGCATTGATCCTAGTGCAATACCAGAAGTCACATTACAGACTGATTTACTTCATTTTCAAGGAAAAGTTTGGATTAGAAACCAAAAGGGTCTTAGGATCAAATTGGTGATGATATGCATGTATCTTCGTGGGATGGGGGGAGGGGGGTTTCTGGTATTCATGCAATATATCAGATGCTTAAGTCTATTTTTATTGGCCTAAGATGATCAAAGATGTGAAATCAGTGGTGCAGGAACGTAAAACGTGTCAGAGAAACATGAATGGAAGTGTAGCCTGCATAGGGTTGTTACAACCTTTGCCTATTCCTGGGAGAGCTTGGGAATAAATCTCCACGGACTTCATAGAGGGTCTAACAAAATCACAAGGTAAGGAGGTTATTTTGGTAGTGATAGATCAATTTGCTAAATATGTTCACTTTATAGCCTTATCTCATCCTTACAATACCTCAGAAATAGCTCAAGTTTTCCTAGACAGTGTGTGCAAACTACATGGTGTGCCTGCTCCATTGTATCGGATAGAGACCCTATCTTTGTGAGCCTATTTGGCAAGAGCTTTTTAAGAATTTGGAGGTGCAACTAAAACTCAGCTCAGCCTACCATCCCCAAACGGATGGGCAGACAAAGAGGTTATACCGTTGTTTGGAAGCTTATCTTGGGTGCATGACTGGAAAAAAGCCAAAAGAATGGTGCAAATGGCTTCCCTTAATAGAATTTTGGTATAACACCAATTTCCAGTCAGCAGTTGGAATTTCAAGCACTTTATGGATATAAGCCTCCTCAGCCAAGTTTTGAGCTAATCACTCAGTCAAAAGTGGAGACAATTGATAAATTGTTGAAAGAAAGACAAATTACCAGCAAACAATCAAAGAAAAATTTGATTAAGGCACAAGCACGAATGAAATAATATGCGGACATCATGAGAAGTGAAAGAGATTTTAAGGTGGGAGACGTGGTATTTATTAACTTACAATCATATTGGCAAACATCGATTGCTATAAAGTAAAGTTGAGTTCAAAATTCTTTGGTGCTTACCCGATTATCAAAACCGATCTTCAACTTCCAGCTGAATCACGGATAAATTCAGCCTTCCATGTTTCTCAACTCAATGGAGCACTCCTGACGGTCCATTGGTGGCAGAATCGTTGGCAATTTTGGATTGGAGGGTGGTCAAAAAGGGGAATCACGCGTGATACAAGTGCTTGTGCAATAGGCCAATCTATCTCCTGAAGACGCAACTTGAGAAGATTTCTCATTCCTAACTTCACAATATTCCTGAATTCCAACCTTGAAAACAATGAAGACAAGATCCGATTACTTTGGGCCTAATTTAAGAGTTTTAGATAGTTTTGCATTTTTCTGTTTGAGTCCTTAAAAGTTCAGTGTCTTTCAAATACTTTCCTAAGTTGTGATGATGACAGGTGTCCTCAGTCCTGGTCTAAGCATTTTGTTAACGTTATTAGGGGTCGTTTGGTAGGCCGTATTAAGCAAAATAATCCCCGTATAAAAATTTAATTCGTTCAATACCATGTTTGGTTGGTCAATTCAATTTACTCCTACCTAATACATGGATTAGTTATACCTCATATGAGGGATTAACCAATACCAAGGAAAGGAAGGGATTACTAATCCCTGGATTAGCTATACATGGATAAGACTTAAAATTACTAAATCCAGACTTATACATTGCATAATTAATTTTTAATACAATGAACCAAACACTTGATAAAAAATAATCCCAGCACTACAATCCCTGTATTATTAATCCCTGCATTACTTGTGTTCGTACCAAACGACCCCTTATAGTATAGTGGTGTTTAATTGTTATTGATCTGGTAAAGTATACTAGTATAATTATTCCTTTGGAGCCACTATAATTCCGTCTTTTTGCCAATCAAAATCTAATTTCTCTTTTTGTCAATTTTCTTTCCCTTTAAGTCTCTCCTTCTTGGTAGCTTGTTACACCGTAGCGTATTTGGCCAATGCTAGCGCAACGAGGTCAACTACATCAATTGCGTCAAAGAGTTAGCCACAAAGATGTAAGACTAATAGTCCATTTGGTTAAGTTGTAAAAATCTAACTTATTTTGGGAAGTGTCTTTTTCAAAAGTACTTTCGATGAGAAATAATTTGTATTTGATTAATTAATTTGAAAAATATTTCTGAACAGCAATTAGTATTTGGCCAAGCTTTAAAAAACTACCTCTAAGTATATTTTTCTCAAAAATGCTTTTTATAGAAGTGCTTTTGGATAAAAGTTACTTTTTTCTGCTTCTGCTTCTCCTCAAAAGAACTTATTTTCCTTTCAAAAGCTTGGTCAAACACCTTAATTTTAAAAAAAAATATTTTTGACTAAAAGAAATACTTTTGCCTCAAAAGAAGCTTGGCAAAACACGCTGTAACACCATGTGAGATTCTCATTAGAGGAATATTAAATCAACAAAAAGTTAATGAAGCAATTGAATGTTTCAATGCTAAATTAGTGGCTAAGAATACACACAAGAGAATTAGGATAGGATAGGAAAAAAAATATCAATCCTTGGTGGAAACTGGAAAGAATAATACTCGTAATTTGAAGAATTAAAAAAAAAAAAAAAAGTACTCGTGGGGACTGTTTTTTGTTTTTCATTTAACACTACATTGAAAAAGGCACCAAATATTATTTTTTTAAGTTCTAAAAACTAAAAAGGCATCAAATTTATTTGTAAAGGAAAAAGTATGCAACTAGCCATTTGCTTACACTTTCAAACGCATTGTGTAGCGGGAAAACACAATTGGCACTACTCTCTATCATTGATGGACGCCATCGGCGCCGGAGCAGAGAAAAAAACGGCCATCTCCAAGAAGAGACCCCGCCCTACCAGACAACCAAAACCTAAGCCTAAAATTGAAGTTCCAACTAGCGGCGATATAGAGGACTTCAGTTTCAGCAAAGACGAAACCCTACAAATTAGGGCTTCTCTATTGGAATGGTATGATAATAATCAAAGAGACCTTCCTTGGCGAAGAATAAGTAGTAGTAGCAGTTGCGGATTTAAAGAAGATGATGATGATGACGAGAGAGAGAAAAGGGGTTATGCAGTGTGGGTATCTGAAGTAATGCTTCAGCAAACTAGGGTTTCAACTGTGATTGACTATTTTAATCGGTGGATGAATAAATGGCCTACTCTTCGTCATCTCGCTCAAGCTTCTCTTGAGGTAGTAAAACTTAGCTGCTTACGTTGTTGATGTTTTTCTTCTTTTCTTTTTGGAATTTGTTGAATTCGGAGTTCTCTTTTATCTACCTTGCAGGAGGTGAATGAAATGTGGGCAGGTTTAGGATACTATAGACGAGCTCGGTTTTTGCTGGAGGTGAGGTTTCTGTTTAACTGCGGGTTATTTAATTTTCTGGTCAATAGTCTCATCCTAACATTAGAAAAAAGGTAAAAATATGAAAAAAGAAGAAAACGAGATACTGGAAATAAAAAAAGAAGTTTTTTCATCTGTCGCACAACACAGACAGTGCCATGGGTTGGATACAGTTGGAGAGTTGAAAAGTAATTTGCGGACTAAGAGATGAAAACATCAAACTGTATTTGTAGAGAAACTATAATTGTTAACTGACTCAAAGAGTACTGCTAAAGTATGCAAATTAGAATACAACTCTGCTGAAGTACTCATTATCTAGTTTGTTTATTATAGATATCTGTGTTTTCACAGGGTGCAAAAGAGGTTGTCGAACAAGGAGGTACTTTTCCGGAGACAGTTTCAGATCTTCGCAACATCAAAGGAATTGGTGAATATACTGCTGGTGCTATATCCTCAATCGCCTTCAAAAAGGTCAATAGCTTTTGCAAAGTTTTGACTGACTAATACACTCTTCCTCTTATCACATGTTCTAAGTTATTACTGTAGGCAGTGCCTGTTGTTGATGGAAATGTGGTCAGAGTTATTTCTAGGCTGAAGGCTATATCTGCAAATCCAAAAGACGCAGCATCAGTTAAGAATTTTTGGTGAGTCTTTGTGATGTATAATGCAGTATTTTTGTTGCTTTCTTACTGTAATAGTTACTTAGTAAGCAAGTTGGAAGAACGATACACTAGAGCTATATCGCTTGGATCTTCGAAGATGCTGCCTGGTGCGTGTCAGATCCTCCTAAAATGACTTTTTAGGATCTGACATTGGTGCGGCAATATTTTTGGAGGATTGGAGCAACATAGCACTATAGAGAACTGCATCATATTCCATTCTCTACCTATCTTTTCTTTCTATTTCTTATCAAATATATTCAGGAAACAAATCTAAATTGTTATCTTCCTTAAGCAGTGATCATGCCAGATATTAGTAATTACCCAATTTTGGATATTACTTTATTTCTTAGTGAATTTTCCATCCTGTGTCATGTTATCTATTTCCTTTTGAATTAGGAAACTTGCAGGGCAATTAGTTGATCCTTTTAGGCCTGGAGATTTCAACCAAGCTCTTATGGAACTTGGGGCTACGTTGTGCTCTCTTTCGAATCCAGGTTGCACTGCATGCCCCATCTCTGCTCAGTGTCATGCTTTATCACTCTCTAGGCAGAACGAATCAGTTCATGTTACAGATTACCCGATTAAAGTTATGAAGGCCAAACAAAGGCATGAGTTTTCCGCTGTTAGTGTTGTAGAGATACTGGATTGCCAGGAAATGATAGGACCTCAATCCAGCAGCAAATTTATTCTTGTGAAAAGACCAAATAATGGTCTACTTGCTGGCCTCTGGGAGTTTCCATCAGTTCTTTTGGAAAAGGAAGCAGATTTGGCCTCAAGAAGAATAGCAATTGATAAATTTTTACAGTCATCATTCAATCTAGATCTTAAAGAGTCTATTAGAATAATTTCACGAGAATATATTGGAGAATATGTCCACGTCTTCAGTCATATACGCCTCAAGATGTACATAGAGTTGCTGGTCTTACGTCCGAAAGGTGCATTCTATGCGTTGACTTATTACCTCATGGTTACTGATTCAAATGTTTACAGTGTAGCACCTTTTTTCATATACTTAATTGCATGTGCTTTCTGTTGGCATGAAGGAAATAGAAGCATTGACTACAAAAAGCAGGACAAAGAGAGTATGACATGGAAATATGTTGATAGTAAAAACCTCGATAACATGGGATTGACATCTGGAGTAAGAAAGGTACTGCTGAAAATCAAAGTATACCTGGATCTACTCACCTTTACTGTGTGGTTGAATGTTATAATGAAGAAATGTGATAGATCACATAAGTGAGTTGTAAATGAGGAAATAAGAACTTTTCTGAAACAGCAAACCATCTTACTTACTAGTGCAGAATGACTTGACAAATCACATCTTGAGTTGAATTGTTTTCTTTAATCTATAATGCACTTAGGTGTAAAAAAAGGACGGAATAGACCTAAAATCACATGGAAGGAAGGTTTCTCGAAAGACCTAAAAACTCATGGAATCATTACAGACTTAGCTAAAGGTAGCGCACAAGGGAGTAAAAAGATCCATATAGGTGATTTGTACTAGTTGAGAATAGGTTTTAGTCTTGTTAGAAAACTTCCAATATTGTTATTATTAATATCACTATTTATATATATTTGACTTATTTTTTATTTCTATTTTATTTGGTATTATAATGACATAAGTTGAGCTTAAATGGAGAAGTGAGGATTCATATTAGCCCCGGACTTGTTTGGGACTGAGGCATAGTTGTTGCTGTAATCTATAATGCACCTATCGAGAGCTTTACTTGTGGGATCATGCCAATATATGTCTTAGTAGCCATTATAAAATACTTGATATATAAAGTTATCTTGTCACTTCATGCTTAGCTCATGTGTTCCTTTTTTCCGGGTGTTCAAATTATAACATAGTGCAACATAGTTAGCTAGTATAAAAACAACTTTACTACGGTGTTCGGATGTTCGACATTAGTTTCACTTATTTCATCTAAGGATTATGAGATGTATAGCCTTCGAACACTTGGTTCAATGGCCAACATTGCAACCAAGAGTACTATTTCTTGGATGTCCTGCCTATAAAGAATTTCTCTTGATCAAGAACTCTACTTTTCTGCTGCTTTGTTTGTTGAACATTTGGCTGGGAATGGGCGAACCAACCAATGATGACTAACAATTTTCTTCTAATGCAGGTTTATAGCATGGTACAGAAACACAAGCAAACTGACCAGGGTACCATCCCGGAAAGGAGGAGGAAGCCAGCATTAAGAAGATAGAGATGGTACTGGCTGTGCCAATGAAACCTTTACTGACCACTCAGGTACTCTTTCTCCAAATTCTGGCAATGTTTTCCAGGAGATACCATCCTGGTCTGGATGATGCATAAGGTCTCATTATTTTCTGATTGGGTTCTATTCATGTCATCTATTAATGAACTTCCTGGTAATGTCTGTTCTTGTTTCATTAACAGTCACTTCTATTTTAAATGGACTCTCTCCTTTTCAACATTTTCAGTCAAGCAAATGCTTTGGTGGGTCAGAATGATAATATATGCTTTGTCTTTTGAAGAATCGAACTTCTGTTATAGTTCCCTATTGAAAAACTAAGAGCATATATGTTCATAATTCATTGCTACAAGAAAGGTTCTATCGTTTCAGGATATATTGAAGGCTCCCTTAGTGACGGGAAATTTAGCCAGGAAAGACAGTATTGGGCAGCTGTTTGACAATTGGTGTATAACAGATCACACAGATGCTAAATTATTGTATCTTATTGGCATGTGTTTCCAAGCTCGTCTGCATTATTAAGCAGATGCATTGGATTTTGTACTTTTAAGTAATTAAAGTGGATGTGTAAGCAGTGACAGCGGTTCCAGGAATCTATTGGTTGTAAAATATTTTGTACACCTGTATGAAGTAGACGCATTTGGCGGTCATACATTTTGGATCTTCAACCTTTTTGTTTCTTTTCCCCATTTTGGTTTGTTGTCTTCTTTCAGATGTGAGAAATTGAGGAATGATAATATTTTTGATTGAAGGAGTTGCTTCTTTAATAAGATGCGTTTATTTAATTATCTCCTGGATTCTTTTTTCATTTGGGTTAAAAGGAAGAACACTATTTGATTCCTGATACAATGATTATAGTGAAATGGATAGTGGCTGAAGAACTCGAAGTAAATGACAGGACCATGTTTTATGGCCGTTGATCTTCACTGTATTTTACGGAAATCTAACTTTAAAGAGCACTGATCATAACTAAAGATGATAAAACGCTAGTAATAGTCCTCATTCTACTTAAAGAGTATCCAGGTCTGTGACCAATTTATCTTTTTGTTGATGTTCAATCAGCTAAGAAAGGTCATTGAAACGTTGCCCGTCAATATTCGCATGTAGGTAAGAAAGGCACATGCTGTCCACTTTTTGGGCGTGTTAGTAATATTTAACAATTGGTTGAACGTAATTGAAAACTAGCCCCTTTTCCAATGTGAAAATAAAATTTAGATAAAAATACTCGTAGCTAAAACATTGAAAAACTCCATCAAACACATGTAAAAGGAGGAAATTCCAATACAGTATGTTGGAGTTTCACATGTAAAAATTCAAAACTCCATCACATGTAAAAATTCGAAACTCCATCAAATTGTAGTGGAGTTTCACATGTAGTGAGATTTTTTCAACTTAATGTACTGGAGTTTTACTTGTAAAAGTTTTGAACTCTAGCATATTGTGTTGGAGTTTTTTTCCCATAAAATAATTAGGGGTATTTTTGGGGCATTTTCATATATGCCCACTTTTGGGGTCACCATTGAAGTTATACCAGCAAATGCACAAGATTTTACAAAGTGTACCCGCTCGAGTCTGAAGTAGTTCAATCTCTTCAATACAACTTTAGAAATCAAATCTGAAGTTCTTTTATCTTTCAAATGCAACTTCAAAAATTCGAATCTTAAGTAGTTCATTGAATGCAACTTCAGATTTCGAATCTTAAGTTCTGAAATATAAACTTGTGTGTTCGAGAATTTCAACAATCCAATACACGATTCAATGCCCAAATCTACTCCAAATGAGCTCAAATTTGAAATATAGCTTTCAAATATCATAAAGAACAAATCTCAATCAAATTGTCAAAACAAAAACAAATTTAACAAACTCATTTTGCAACTAAAAAGAAGAAGACGAAGAAATTATAAGCTCAAAAAAGAAGAAAATAGCAGCAAAGAAGAAGAGAAAAGTGTATGTTATCTGAAGTTATCCAAAAATTGGGTATCAGTTAAGCTTATTTTTTAAAAAGTGGATACAAATTTAATGAGTAACACAAAACTAGGCGCCACATGAAAATTTTACGGTTCAATATTTGTATTGAAAGCGGCTAAAGTTTGAATAGTTTTGAAACAGTTGTTGAGTTACATTTGGATGGAGTACACAAATAGCCCTTAAAGTGGATGCTCTTAAATTTTTGTCCCCATTTGGTCTATGGACAGAACTTCAAGTTTAACAAGTGTTGCCCATTGCCCTTCGCTTGCTCCATGGGCAACACTTTTAACTTTTGACCTGAAGTTCTGTTGTAAATCTTACGGAAAAGACTTGATCACAAAACCTGTAGAGAATTCTTCAAAGCTTGAGGCACGTCAAAGTCACTGTCTTTAAGGATATTTCACCCGGTTTAGGTGTATCCCCCAGGATTCAACAACTAATCTAGTATAAAACTAGGAGCAGAAACTAACAAAGATATATTCTTGGTAGAAAAGTAGAAGAAAGGAGAGTATTTTATGTATTCTTAGTCTCTCCCACAAAAGGGAAGAATGTGTGCATATATAGGTAAAGAAAATCAAGATGTCATGGTGGGTGAGTAATGGTCCAACAATTACAAAATGTGGAATAATGACCCATTATTCTATGAAATAATAAAGACACTAAATATTTAATAAAATGAATCTAGACACTTTCAAAAATATGAATCTGGACACTTTCTTTTGAGGTGCCATATCCATTATTTTTGTAGCAATCCCTTTCATATCTCAAAAGGAATAGAGTGATAGAATAATTTGCTGGATTTTCTACATATGAGTACAATGCATCGAATCTGGTGTCTCATAGACTATGAAGCAGACCTAAAAAAAATAAGATTAAGCTTACAGAACAAATAGTGAAGTTTAGAACTTCTATAAACCAAAAATTCTTTTGCATATCTCAATTGACAAAAGTCCCATTCCCCTTGATGTTTCTTTTAATTAGTGAATCGGCCAAATTCATCTCAAACTTCACACAATTATAGAATTTATCACATTTCACAACAGATGATCTATCATGATGTGTCTCAAACAAATATTTTCTTGTTACACCCTATGTTCATCGTAAGTCAATTGTATAAGCTCGAAAATGAGATTATCTTTGAAAGTATATAAATTAAGTTAATCATGTTACCTTGGAGGTTACTAATATTCAAAATCATTAACTGCAAGTACCAAGAGGGTTGGAAGGTTTAGAAGCTATACGAATCGAAGAAAATAAGTTTCGTCGAAAGCCGGCAAGTTGGGAATGTTATAACCCGTACTTTTAAGGTGAGACTAGGGTGCTTAACATGATTATAAGGTGATTTTATGAGGTATTTTAGTCGTATGATAGTCGTGTGTTAAGTTTGAAGTCAAGCGATTTGTGAAACAAATGTCGACGAAAGTGGTCACAAGTTACGTTCATAAATTGTATTGAAATTTGGGTCTAATATCACTGAGCTTTTCTCCCAATATACTTGGAGTTACATGGTTATCCACCCACCAAATTGAAGAACTACGAGTCTATTTCTAACTCATTAAATCGTTTGTTGATACGACGTCTTAGGAGAGAGTTATTCGTGTTTTTGCGAGACTACATAGGCAGCCCCGTTGAGAACCACTTGAGGCGGCTACCCACTTTACTTCTTTTAAAAGATGATTTAGCCTCACTTTTGGTCATTTCTCACCCAAATTTCGTCCATAATCTCTCCAAAACCCTCTCTCACATATCTCCAAGATCCAATAACTAAACTCAAGGGAAATCAACTCAAATCATCGTTAAAACTGTTAAAGACTACAAGAAAATGCTTCTATGATGTTGTGGTATGATTGAGGGCTATTGTGAGCTAGGTTGTGATGAGGTTTCGAGTCTTAGATGCTTTCCGAGGTATATATAACATCTTATTGATTGTGCCTAAGGTTAATCATGTGTTGGTTGTGCTGTTTAAGTGAAAATTCATAAGATAGCACTTGAAAGAACATGAGACATGATTATCTTTTTGTTGAACTATTTTGTGGCTACATATATGGTTTGTAGTGGATGGAAACTATGAGAAATTACTTTGTAATGTTATGGCTGCTTTTGTTAAGCTTTTATAGGCGTTAATTAAGCTGATTAAAGAAGAAAACATGAAAAATAAGTGATTGACGATAAAAGTTAAGGTGTTAAGCGTGTGGACTGCTTTGAAGATTATTCTTATGATGTTTTGGTATGAAAATGATGTGGTAAACATAAGTATAATATTATTGATATTGTAAGTAGATTCATAAAGAAGAAATTGGATTCAAACTCTATTTTGTTGGTTGTAAACCGAGTTTGCTGCTCGTCGGGATTGTTAAACTGTTTTGAAAGGCTTTTTATGAGTATTGTTGATGTTGTTTGGGTTGTTGTTGGTTGCTATGACTTGTGAGAAGTCATATAATTAGGGGAGATGTTGTCCGATTTATAATAGAATAAAGTTTGTCCTTCAAATGCGATAAGTTATGGCATTCGTATTGTGACGATAGTATTGTTCATTGCTTGTAGACACATGAGCTGCAGGTTAAGTTAGCTTGAGGATTGGACGGGATATTATGAGATACGTAAGGTCTTCCTTTCTTTTCTTTGGCATGATTCTGTAAGTTATGTTGCCATTGTAAGGAATTCAAAGGGTCGAGTCTTTGTATACGTACTATTTCAACGATTAAGGTCCGGTCGCGAGTATAGTCATACGAATGTTGAAATGGATTGTGTTGGTCGTAGTTTCATATATTCTTAAGGAGTAAATTGATCCTTCTGAAAGGTCCTTGTCTTCTATATGTAACAAGACAACCGGATGTCAATTAAAGATTATATACGAATGGTATAACGAAATAGAAGCAATATAGTGTCCGTATAATGAGGGATAGTTATATACGGATAGTTCAACAAGGTAGCATAATGTATAGTCTGTAGAATGATAAGAATTATTCAACCTAAAGAATTCCACGATTTCCAATGCTTACACGTTTGTGTTCACAAAACTGATAAAGACCCAGGAAGATAGCTACGTTGCTCTCAAGTTAAGTAAGGTTGATTAAATATGAGGGTAATGTAAGGGACGATATATGTTACCTATGGAGTCGTAAACTAAAGAATATGAGCAATAATAATATAAGTTGATAGAACGTAAATCCCACAACTCTTGTTACCTGTATGTATGTGTGTGTGTATGTATATATATATGTGTGTGTGTGTGTGTGTGTAACGAGTAGCCTCACAAGCTAAACATATTACATAGGTATAAGTAGATAGAATCATATAATCCCCAAAAATGAGTCGTGATGTGAAATAAGGATTGAAGTGCGATTCCCAAATAGTTACAACGTTCTTTATGGCTAAGTAATATAGAATACAAAGGATAACATAACAAGCGGCTAAGGAATGGTTATTGTAACGAGTTACTCACGACTTTATTTGTTTATGAATACGAGTTTCTCTATTCATGATTGAATGATGTCTGCACGAGTAATATGAAATGAATATGTATTAGACATGATTCCTACGGACGGTCTATGAATGCGTAGGTGTACAGTGAAGCCCTATGGATGGTCTATGAACGCATAGGTGCATAATGAAGGTTGGTTATAGACGGTCTCAGTTGCACGCATAGCCAGACCTCGATATTGTGAGCCGAACGGACGATCTACTATGTTACGCGTACGATCCACAAGCTATTCATGATTTTATGAGCTGTATGGATGGCCTACTATGTTACGCGTACAAGCCACCAGTTATTCATGTTTATGAGTGAGCCTTACAGACGATCTTTTATGAAATGCGTAAGTGCCACTTTTATGTTCAGTGTAGATCTCGATATGTTTGATCTGTTGGTGGTAAGTATTCATATATAAGGTTTGTTAAGGCTAAACATTTCCTTTATTTTGGCATGATCCCGTAACTAAACACGTTTTATTACGAGACATAAAGAGAAGTTTGTATTCCTGAATTTATGTATATTATCCTAGTCTTATAAGTGATAGTATTCTCCCTTAGCATGACTTTATATTCAGTTAAGTATTATCTTATTTTAGTCAAGAGAATACATGGTCTATATATATACGGTATTATAGTTTTACCACCCCGAATTATAATCAGTGGGCATGTCTCTATTTGGCAATCTCTGGTCAGATGGTAAGTTATATACCGAGCCTATTGTGGTCGAGTGCCTATGAGCCCGGAATGGCAGAGTAGTGATCTAGGTACCGAGCCTAGTATGGCCAGGCACCTATGAGCGAGCCTACTACGGCCAAGCAATTACACGTACCAAGCCTTATAGGGCGGTATAGCTTTTTTCCTTACTTTATTGAGAGAGTTGAGTCAGTATTAGTAGGTAAGCATATCTTCAAATCATCTTTGACTCTCAGTTACTTTCAGTTATTATATTATCGGTTCAGTTTCAATTCAGTTATTTATATGTTACCTACCTTACATACTTAGTACATTTCTTTGCCTAACGTCCCATCGTTTGGGCACTGCATTCATGCCTGCAGGTTCAGGTATCTGTTTGATGGGCTCTTATCATAGACGGAGTGGATATCCAACTAAGGATTGGTGAAGCTTCATTTAATCCGGACTTCAGCCAAGTCTAGAGGTTACCAGACTGTCCTATGTGTGTGTGTGTGTATATATATATATATACTATGGGTAGGTCGGAGTCTTGTTCCGACCATGTTATATTAGTAAGATATTCTTAGAGGCTTTTGTAGACTCATGGACACCTGTGGTCGGTTATGTCACTGTTAGCAACATGATGTATAGGGTGAGGCCTCGTAGGTCTATGGTTATATATATATATATATATATTATTTTTTTTTGGGACTTTTTTGTGTGCGTGATCCCGAGTTTAAGTAAATAAGTAACTTTACAGAATGAGTCGCATGTAAATGAGGTACAAGGTGCCTGTCCACATCACCTAGGTTGGGGTGTGACAAAGTGGTATCATAGCAGGTCGTGTCCTAGGGAGTCTACAAAGCCGTGTCTAGTAGAGTCTCACTTATGTGTGTGTTACGTGCCACACTTACAATTGAGAGGCTACAGGGCATTAGGAAATGTTACCCTTCTTTCGTTTCCAGATTGTGCCATAGAGGTGAGTCATAAGAAGTCTGTATGAAGCTCACACTGGATTGTGTATGCACCAGAGGTGCAAGTATTATAGTAGATCTTTAAGGCTTGGATGTGAATTTCACCTATGTGGAAGGGAGGTTATGAACGTGACAGAAGATACGATGCGAGATGTAAAGGTAAGTAAGGTAAAGGTGAAGAAGATACGAGATACTCAGGTGCAAAAGGTTGTGAATAGTCCAGACTTTAGATAGAGGGCTAGAAGTGTCGTGATTCAGTATCCAGAAATGATAGTGGTGTCATCAGTAGCATATCTTCCAGCATATGGTTTCCAAGTATCGAGAGGTCTAGTTAAGAGAGTAAAGAAGAGTTAGAGACGACGTGATGTCTCAAATAACATGAGGAAATCTATGGTGCTAGCAAGTTAAAAGGAAGGTTGCGAGTAGTATAATAGATATGTGTAGGTCGCAAGCTAAAGTATGGTAGAGCGATAAGGTTTTAGTTAGACAAGATTAAGAATAAGAAAAGGTAAGTGAAAAGGTGACGAGAATAGGTAAGACCTTGGGATTAAGCCCCTCAAAACAAGAGAGCTGATGGTTTCCGTAAGTTATAGAAAGCTTAGTATAGCCTGAATGAACTCTGAGGAGTTCAAGACTAAGAGAATTTAGAAAAGATGGAATATTGCCCTGGTAGTAGAATAAGAGTGTAATTGTGATTAATCTAATAGGATGACGTTTAGGCCTTCGATTGAGTATTGATTCAAAGAGAAGGGATTTCATGAATTGCACGGGATTAGAATACCCCCTATAAGATGAATCGCGTTGAGATGCTATGAAATACAATTATTGAAGTATAGAATCGTCCCCAGGTGGATCAGGTAAATAACTTCAGATGTTCCCCGATGAGACGTGAGCCCTAGTAAGAGGTTTCAAGTTTTTAGTTGTAGATTACATATCAATATTCAGGCGACTCAACAATAGATGGATAAAAGTTCCAAAGTATGAGATGAGATTAGACTGTCATTCTTAAGATAAACAGTAATGAGGAAGCATTGAAGGACTTAGATTTATACATATAGGATAAGCAACAAGAAATAACCTGCAGTTGGGTAGCAGATCTCGATAATAATAAACTAAAGTAAGTGTTATGGTATAGTATTACCTACCTAGATGCAGTAAAAACATAAGGCTAGATAACCGAGGCTATGAAACAAAATATAGCAATAGTCATAATTTCGACCAAGTACCAAGCGAATAACTTCAGTACACTTATAGATGCCTAGAGGGACAAATTGTCATAGTTCTGTGTATGTTGACAAAGTGAGGACTAGAGATTGGCTAAAAGATGGAGGAAAAATGAGAGAAGAGTCTCATAGGAGCTCATACAAGGGCAGAGTCGTATAGGCTGCATGACAAAAGGTAGCAACAGTTACGAGATTGGAAGAATTCCGACCACATGTCGTGGTGTGAGAAAGAGGCCTAAAAGGGGAAATGCCCTGGCGTTTGGATTTATTCATAGAACAGTTTCCTAGATGGCTAGGACATTATTAAAGTATTCATAAGAGCTGTAGGTTATGAGACTAATAAGCACATCAGTCAACATTCGAGGACGAATGTTTCAAAGTTAGGAATGATGTTACACCCCATGTTTTCGTACGTAAAAGTACGTCGTAAGTCAATTAATGTAAGCTCGGAAATGAGATCATCTTTGAAAGTACATAAAGTAAGTTAATCATGTTACCTTGGAGGTTAATAATATTTAAGATCATGAACTGCAAGTACCAAGAGGGTTGGAAGATTTAGAAGCCAAACGATCAGAAGAAAATAAGTTTCGTTGAAAGTCAGCAAGTTGAGAATGTTATAACCCGTACTTTTAGAGTGAGACTAGGATGCTTAATATTATTAGAATGTGATTTTATGATGTATTATAGTCGTAAAATAATTGTGTGTTATGTTTGAAGTGAAGCGAGTTGTGAAACAAAAGTTGACGAAAGTCGTCACAAGTTACGTTCATAAATTCTATTGAAATATGGGTCTAATGTTACTGAGATTTTCTCCCAATATACTTGGAGTTACAGGGTGATCTACCCAAAAATTTGAATATCTACGAGTATAATTTCTAATACATTAAACCGTTTGTCGATACGATATCAGAGTAGAGAGATATTTGTGCTTTTTCCGAGACTGCGGAGGCAGCCTCGTTAGAACCCACTTGAGGCGGCTACCAACTTTACTTCTTTTAAAAGATGTTTCAGCCTCACTTCTGGTCATTTCTCACCCAAAATTCATCCATACAAAACCCTCTCTCACATATCTCCAAGATCCAAGAACCAAACTCAAGGAAAATCAACTCAATTCATCATCAAAAGTGTTAAAGACTACAAGAGAATACTTCTATGATGTTGTGGTGTGATTGAGGGCTATTGTGAGCTAGATTGTGATTAAGTTTCGATTTTTAGCTGCTTTCCAAGGTATTTATAAGATCTTATTCTTGTCACAGGTTGTGTTGTTTGAGTGAAAAACCATAAGATATCACTTGAAAGAACATGAGATATGATTATATTTTTGTTGAACTGTTTTGTGGCTACATATATGGTTTGTGTTGGCTGGAAATTATGAGAAATAATTTGATAATGTTATGGCTGCTTCTTTTAAGCTTTTCTAGGTGTTAATTAAGTTGATTGAAGAAGAGAACATGAAAAACAAGTTATTCATGATAAAAGTTAAGGTGCTAGGCGTGTGGACAATTTTAAAGATTATTCTTATGATGTTTTGGGCTGAAAATGATGTGGTAAATATAAGTATATATTTTTGATGTTGTGAGCAGATTCATGAAGAAGAAATTGTATTCAAATTCTATTTTGTAGATCGTAAACCGAGCTTGCCGCTCGTCTGAATTGCTAAATTATTTTGAAAGGCTTATTATGAGTATTGTTGATGTTATTTGGGTTGTTGTTGGCTGTTGTGACTTGTAGGAAGTCATATAAACAAGAAGGTGTTGTCCGTTTTATCGTAGAATAAATTGCATCCTTCAAATGCGAAGTTTTGGCATTCGTATTGTGATGATAGTATTGTTCATTGCTTGTAGACACAGGCGCTGTAGGTTAAGTTAGCTTGAGGATTGGACGGGATATTATGAGGTATGTAAGGTCTTCTTTCTTTCTTTGGCATGATTCCGTAGTTACTTTGCCCTTATAAGGAATTCAAGGGGGCAAGTCTTTGTATATGTATTATTCCGATGATTAAGGTCCGTTCACGAGTATAGTCATACAAATGTTGAAATGGATTGTGTTGATCATAGTTTCATGTATTCTTAAGGAGTAAATATAGCCTTCCGTAAGGTCCTTGTCTTGTATATGTAACAAGACAACTAGATGTCAATTAAAGATTACATACGAATGGTCTAACGATTAAGAAGCAATATAGTGTCCGTATAATGAGGGATAGCTATACACAAATAGTTCAACAAGGCAGCATCATGTATAGTTTGCAGAATAATAAAAATTATTCGACTTAAAGAATGCCACGACTTCCAATACTTACACGTTTGTGTTCATGAAACTGATATAGATCCATGAAGATAGTTACGTTGCTCTCAAGTTAAGCAAGATTGATTATATTTGAGGGTGATGTTAAGAGACGATACATGTTACCTATGGAGTCGTAAACTACAAAATATGATAAGTTTAGCAATAAGAATATAAGTTGATAGAGCATAAGTACCACAACTTTTGTTACGTATTGATGAATGGATATATCTATATGTATAACGATTAGCTTCACAAGCTAAACATATTACATAGCTATAAGTAGATAGATTCATGTAATCCCCAAAAATGAGTCGTGATGTGAAATAAGGATAGAAGTGTGATTCCGAAATAGTTACAATGTTCTTTATTGCTAAATAATATAGAATACGAAGGATAACATAACAAGCGGCTAAGGAATAAGGATTGGTTATTTTAAGGAGTTACTCACGAACTTATATGTTTCTGAATACGAGTTTATCTATTAATGATTGAATGATGTCTGCACGAGTGATATGAAATGAATATGTATATGACATGATTCCTACGGACGGTCCATGAACGTGTAGGTGTACGGTGAAGCCCTATGAACGGTCTATGAACGAATAAGTGCATAGTGAAGGTTGGTTATGGACGGTCTCAGTTGCATGCATAGCCAGACCTCGGTATTATGAGTCGTACGTACGGTTTACTATATTACGCGTACAAGCCACCATCTATTCATGATTTTTATGATCTATACGGATGGTATACTATGTTACACATACGAGCCACTAGTAATTCATGTTTATGAGTGAGCCTTACGGGCGGTCTCTTATGAAACGCGTAAGTGCCACTTTTATGTTCAGTGTAGCCCTAGAGATGTTTGATCTATCTAAAGTAAGTATTCAACTATAAGGTATGTTAAGGCAAAACCTTTCCTTCATTTTGGAATGATCCCATAACTAAACGCGTTTGATAACGAGAAATAAAGAGAAGTTCGTATTTCTGAATTTTTGTACATTATCCTAGTCTTATAAGTTATATTATTTTCCTTTAACGGGACTTTATATTTAGTTAAGTGTTGTCTTTTTTCATTCAAGAGAGCGGAGGGTCTATATATATACAGTATTATAGTATTTTCACCACCACCGAGCTATAATCGGTGGGCATGTCCCTATTTGGTAACCTCTGTTTAGGTTGTAAATTATATACCAAGCCTATTGTGGCCTAGCGCCTATGAGCAAGCCTAGAATGGACGAGTAGTGATTTAGATACCGAGCCTAGTGTAGCCGAGTGCCTATGAGCGAGCCTACTAAGGCCAAGCAATTACACGTATCGAGCCTTATAGGGCCGGATAGCTATTTTACTTACTATATTGAGAGAGTTGAATCAGTATTAGCAGGTAAGCATATCTTCAGATAATCTTTGACTCTCGGTTTCTTTTAGTTATTATATTATCATTTCAGTTTCAACTCAGTTATTCATATGTTACCTGGTTTACATACTTACATTTCTTTGTACTAACGTCCCATCAAGAATCAACTTCACAATTTGACATATGGAGTATTCAACATTGTTATCGGAAGGAAATAATTGCAGATAGCCTAGAAAATTAGGGACTAAACTACGATGAGCTTACATATACTAATGACAATCGGCATCTTCAGAGAAGCAAGGGGTGAAATGAACATGGACAAACTACAAATGCCATCCTTCAGAATCAACTTGCATTGAAACTCTTTCTTTTTGGAGAGAAACATGTGTAGGATTTATCTTTTTGATGTACCACAATTTGTATAGGCCGTATTGGAGAGGATAATATTATACCCTCTCAATACAAGTAGAACAACCTTTTTGAGAGTGTATTCAGAAATCCTACTATATATATAAAATGGAGTCTGTTCCATTCTTAGTAGGTACAGGGAGATAACACTTCTCTGTTTCTTTGTATTTTGAATTAGTCAATAAAATCCAATATTTAGCTTAAAAGAAACGTCCCATCATTAGGGCACTGCTCATGCCTGCAGGTTCACGTATCTAGTTTGACAGCCTCTAATTATAGACGGAGTTGATATCCAGCTAAGGATTGGCGAAGCTCCATTTCATTCAGAGTTCAGTCGAGTCTAGAGATTATCAGACTGTCCTATATATATATATATATATATATATATATATATATATATATATACTATGGGTAGGTCGGAGTCTTGTTCCGACCATGTTATGTCAGTAAGATATTCTTAGAGGCTTTTGTAGACACATGGACACCTGTGGTCAGTTATGTCACTGTTAACAACATGATGTATAGGATGAGGCCTCGTAGGTCTATACACACACACACACACACACACACACACACACACACACACACACATATATATATATATATATATATATATATATATATATATATGTTTTGGGAATTTTCTTTGTGCAGGAGCTCGAGTTTAAGTAAATCAGTAACTGTACAGAATGAGTCGCCATGTAAATGAGGTACTGGGTGCCTGTCCACCTCACCTAGGTTGGAGTATGACAAAGTGGTATCAGAGCAGGTCGTGTCATAGAGAGTCTACAAACCCGTGTCTAGTAGAGTCTCACTTATGGATGTATTACGTGCCACACTTATAATTAAGAGGCTACAGGACATTTAGGAAATAGTACCCTTCTTTTGTTTCCAGATCGTGCCATAGAGCTGAGTCATAAGAAGTCAGTATGAAGCTCCCACCGGATTGTGTATACAACCAGAGGTGCAAGTATTATACTAGAGCTTTAAGGTGTGGATGTGAATTCCTCCTATGCGGATGGGAGGTTATGAAAGGGATAAAAGATATGATGCGAGACTTAAAGGTAAGTAAGGTAAAGATGAAGAACGTACGAGATACCCAAGTGCAAAAGGTTGTGAATAGTCCAGTCTTTAGATAGACGGCTAGAAGCGTCGTGATTTAGTATCCAGAAATGATAGTGGTGTTATCAGTAGCATATCTTCCAGCCAATGGTTTCCAAGTATCGAAAGGTCTAGTTAAGAGAGAAAAGAAGAGTTAGAGACAACGTGATGTCTCGCTTTAGGTTCCAGAATAACATGAGAAAATCTATGGTGCTAGCAAGTTAAAGGAAGGTTGCGAGTAATATAATAGATATGTGTAGGTCGCAAGCTAAAGTATAGTAGAGTGGCAAGGTTTTAGGTAGACAAGATTAAGGATAAGAAAAGGTGAGTGAAAAGGTGACGATAATAGGTAAGGCCTCAGGATTAAGCCCATCAAAAGAAGAGAGCTGATGGTTTCCGTAAGTTATAGAAAGCTCAGTATAGCCTGAATAAACTTGGAGGAGTAAGACTAGGAGCATTTAGAAGAGATGGAATGTTTTCCTGGTAGTAGAATAAGAGAGTAACTGTGATAAATGGTAAGAGTATGATGTTTAGGCTTTTGATTGAGTAATGATTCAAAGAGAAGGGATTTCATCAATTGCACGGGATTAGAGTATCCCCATAAGATAAATCAGGTTGAGATGCTATGAAATACGATTATTAAAGTATAGTATTGTCCATAGGTGGATCGGGAAAATAACTTCAGATGTTCCCCGATTAGACGTGAGTCCTAGTGATAATGTATTACGTAAGATGTTTCGAGTTATCTATGATAGATTATAGATCAACATTAAGGTGAATCAACAATAGATGAATAAAATTTCCAAAGTATGAGATGAGATTAAGCTGTCATTCTTAATATGAACAGTAATGAGGAAGCATTGAATCATTTAGATTTATACATATAGGATAAGTAACGAGAGAGTAACCTAGAGTTAGGTTGTAGACCTCGATAATAATAAACTGAAGTAAGTGTTATGGTATAGTATGACCTAACTAGATGCAGTAAAGCCAAGGATAGATAACCGAGGCTATGAAACAAAATATAGCAATAGTTATAAGTTCAACAAAGTACCAAGCGGAGAACTTCAGTACACCTATAGATACCTAGAGGGACAACTTGTCATAGTTCTATGTATGTTCACAAAGTGAGGCATAGAGATTGGCTTAAAGCTGGAGGAAAAATGAGAGAATAGTCGCAAAGGCGTGCGTACAAGGACAAAGTCATATAGGCTGCATGGTAGAAGGTAGCAACAGTTAAGAGATTGGAAGAATTCCGACCACGGGTCGTGGTGTAAGAAAGAGGCATAAAAGGGGGAATGTCCTGGCCTTTGGATTTATTCACATAACAATTGCCAAGATGGCGAGGACAGTATTAAAGTATTCGTAAGAGCTATAGGTTATGAAACTGCACATCCGTCAACATTAGAGGAAGAATGTTCCAAAGGGGAAAATTATGTTACACCCCATGTTTTCGTACGTAAAAGTATGTCGTAAGTCAATTGATGTAAGCTCGAAAATAAAATCATCTCTAAAAGTACATAAAGTAAGTTAATCATTCTATCTTAGAGGTTACAACTATCTAAGATCATTAACTGCAAATACCAAGAGGGTTGGAAGGTTTAGAAGCTAAATGAATCAAAGAAAATAAGTTTCACTGAAAGTCGACAAGTTGGGAATGTTATAACCCGTACTTTTGGGGGTGAGACTAGGGTGTTTAACATGATTAGAAGGTGACGTTATGAGTTATTTTATTCGTATTATAGTAGTGTGTTAAGTTTGAAGTCAACCGAGTTGTGAAACAAAAGTCGTCACAAGTTACGTTCATAAATTGGATTGCAATTTGGGTCTACTGTCACTGAGCTTTTTTCCCAATATACTTGGAGTTACGTGGTGATCCACTCGCCAAATGAAATATTTATGAGGTCTAATTTCTAACTCATTAAACCGTTCGTCGATAAGCCGTCAGAGTAGAAAGATATTCGCGTTTTCATGAAACTGCGCAGGCAACCCCGTTGGGACCCCACTTGAGACGGCTACCAACTTTACTTCTTTTAAAAAACGTTTCAGCCTCACTTCTGGTCATTTCTCACCCAAACTTCATCCATAAGCTCTCCAAAACCCTCTCTCACATATCTCCAAGACCTAAGAACCAAACTCAAGGGAAATCAACTCAAATCATCATCAAAAGTGTTAAAGACTATAAGAGAATCAAGTTTGCATCACTATATGACATTAATACGGTGGAAAATCCACTATATTCAATATCACAATTGTGGTACCTCTCAAATATTATTTTTCAAAATAAAATTAATTGCATCAACAATGGCTTCTTTCCAAAAGAATGCATGAGTAATTCTTGAATCACCAAAATAAATAAATTATTCTTCTTATTCTTCAACTTGGGTATAGGAAACAAAATTAACTTTGTTTGCACAAATATGGTTAGTAGCACAAGATTCTAACACTCAATCTCTTGTGTTAGCTATAAGATTCGCTTAAGAAATGACCACAACTCCGCTTACTCAAATTTATTTTTGACTTTGCAGGATTATCATTTCTCTCGAATCCTCTTCTACATTGAGGAATATATGATCGCTTAGTGTGCCCCCACAAAATAATTATTATTTCCAACAAAGTTTGATCTCAAATAAATAACTCATAGTGATATGAAGAAAGATCAATCATTATTCAACATTCACCTAAATGACCAAGACATAAGCAAACATTATTTTTAGATCCTAAAGTACTTCCACCAAAATATAGTATACTTTGGTTCTCCAACATATATATTTTCATCACAAGAATCACAAATTTCATAAGGCTCTTCCATATTGACAATCAAAAATTATTCTCAGAGAGGTATGGGCGGACAAAAGCAATTGACAACAATATACATACATAAGTTATTTTAGATATATGTATAATAACCATTTTGATAAAATCATATTTAGCGTCACTCAGTTGGTCATTAATGATCTCTAGCAACATACACAAACTGTAAAATATTGATGCACCAACATTTTGCCTCTTTAAGATTTTAAGAGAGGAAATTTAAAATACTTAAGATAAAGAGAACTACAAAATCATCTCTTATAAGACTAAAGAAATAACGTGCATTTTCTTTCACAATACAGAATGTACATATATAATAACACGCTACAAATCCACTACAACAAATAATACAACCCGAAACACTAAAAAAATTAGAAGGAGATTATATATATCATCTTATGGCCAAAGTTTATCTGCCTATTATATTCTCACGAGAATAAGCATGAAAGAATAAATGTTGGGAGGTATTAGTTCAATTATGCATATCTGATACTTAGATATAATGTTACGAAAAATAATATCAAATGGAAGATATTACCGTATGTCTTTAAAGTCCATCAGAATTCCGAAAGTAGTATTCTCCATAAAAACAAAGTGGGATGTCCTTAAGATTGTTGTAAATCTTACGGAAAATACTTAATCACGAAACATGTAGGAAATTCTTCAAAGCTTGAGGCAATGTCAAAGACTGTCTTTAAGGATATTTCACCCTATTTGGATGTATCCCCTAAGATTCAACAAGCTCTTCTAGTATAAAACTAGGAGCAGAAAATAATAAAGATTTCTTCTTGGTAGAAAATACAGCAAAAGAAAGGAGAGTATTTTCAGTATTCTTAGTATCTCTCACAAAAGCGAAGAATGTTTGCATATATAGGTAAAGAAAATCAAGAGGTAACAATGGTGAGTAATGGTCCAACACTTACAAATGTGAAATAATGACCTATTATTCAATGAAATAATAAAGACACTAAATGCTCAATAAAATGACTCTAAACACTTTCAGAAAATATGAATCTGAACTCTTTCTTTTGAGATACCATATCCACTATTTTTCTAAGAAGTTCCGCTCATGGGGCAATTGGGGGTCAAAAGTTAAAGACCACCCTAAAGAAGTATCATATTCTGTAATTTGTTGTTTACAATTTAGCCTGAAAGTGACTACATTTTCATTTCTTCCTTATATGAGGTCTCATCTTATAATAAGAGGGTGTTTGGATTGGCTTATTTTAAGTGTTTATTGGCTTTTAAGCACTTTTCTAGTTTTTGTGGTGTTTGACAATGATAAAAAGTGCTTAAAAGTACTTACTTTTAAGCATGAAAAGTACAAAAATAAGCCAAAAGCCAAAAGTTGGGTATTACCAACTAATGACTTTTGACTTTTAGCTTATAAGCTACTTTTTAAAAGTCAATTCAAACACCCTCTAAATAGATGAATTAACTCAAACAGCCGCCCACCTAGCCGTTCAAATTAAAAATAGCCAGCATATGCCTAATATATGTAGAATTGTGTATAATTAGTGTATAATCTATGACTATTTAGAAAAAGTAAACAATGAATTAGATCGGCTATTTATGTAAAGATCCCTACTAAATACTGGGTTCGCTTGACCAGTTTAATGGGCTTAACGAGCTGTAACTAATGCTTCCACCGGATAAGGCCCAATATTTATATACAGTTTTAAAATCGAAAATTAGTGGCATTGGTTCTCCTAACAGTGTGTGGATGACAAAGCAGCGCAGCTTGTTTTGGCTGCCTCTCTGACGTTTTCACTGCTTCACTAGCAAGTAGTACATCCTCTCTTCTACCTGATATGATATGATACCCAACAACTGCTGAAAAGAATAAAAATTGTACAGTATGCTTGATCGTTCCGTAAGCATATAGACTAATTAATAGACTTGGCTTCGACTCTCGGAAGGGACATGGCAACAACAGGAGGTTCTATTTCACTTTCCAGCTTCCCATCATTTAGCCGCAGAGCTAAACCCAATTCCACACTAGTGCATGCTGATTCTCTTGAACTAAGACACATCAAAATGTGCAAATGCGCCAGCGTGTTGCCTTCAATGGAATATCCCCAGGTGGTATGTAGACTAGTCCCTTCTCCTAGAAACATTGCCTGCTTTTCAGCGCAAGAATCATCATCTTTAACTGGTAATTTTCTAAGTTATTCCTCATTTATTTTTGAAATTGCTCATTTCCCTGGTACTGTTATATCCATTTGATAATTGCCAATACAACTAGTTGCTGCTGAAACGAAGGAGAAGAAAGAGTCAGAGACTGCTGAAGAAACAGCTCCTGCAAAACCAAAGCCAAAGCCTGCAGCAAAAGCTCCAGCCAAGTCTCTACCTCGGATGATGGAGGAGGATGTTATCCCGTCCCTGAAAGCAATTCTTGAAGCCCAAGACGATATCTCTGAGCTCGAGTTATCGTTTAATGACGACAAGGTGAGTCTCTTATTACCATCTTATACTAATACAAGTTTATCTGACTAAGATTCTTTCATTCTGATTGTAATTTTCATAAATGCTGTTGTTGCAGTTGGAGGGTTCATTTTCAAAGAAGGGCAATCCATATTCATTTTGGGCGTTCTTTCCTGATGGACTCGCAGGTATGTCTTCAGTCTTTTGACTTGATTTAAGTTTGTTATGCGAGTTCAGATTGCTATATGATCGGACACACATAATGTTATTCTTTGATGGCAGGTGCTAAAGGTTTCTCTTTGTCTTCCTATGGTTCCGGCCCGAGCACTGTGGAACCTTTTCTCGTTGATGAGAAAAAGATAACAGCAAAGCACGTTGTATTCTGGGTTGAGAAGCGCTTGGCTGCTCAAGGCATTATTCCTGTCTGGAACGAATAATGTCTTCGCAACGTATATTGCCTCTTACTTTTCTCCCTTTTCTTCTTTCTTTAAGGGCCCATAACAGCATGCTGGGTATTCCATTTATATGTAGTCAACCCTTGCTCTTCCTCTTCCAATGTGTATTTAATATAACAAATGTAGACTTACCACAAGAACATTTCCTCTACCAAAAGATCTTTAAGCCTGAAGTTTATAAATTGTAGCATCTCATCATACATACATCATTAAGGTAACACTGACAGTGCCACAATAGAAAGTAATAATGCTGGGGCCGGGTTGATCATTCTAATGCAACACTCACACGCACAAATAAAAGGAAGAGTGCAAAATTGCCAATGTTTTCATGGTGCAATCAGAGGCTGTCTTCTTAAACAAGTAGCTTATCAGAGGTGATAATAACTTACAACATGCATCTAAAATTACATTGCAAACAGTCCAAAACTGCCTGATTTTAGAAAGGCTTTGGGCACTAAAAGGTAACAATTAGGAATTAGAACTGGCACTTGTACCATCCATTGCAAGTTGAAGCTCACTTAAGAAGTCCTTCTGCAACCCAGAAGAAGATGAACCTCCAGCTTGTGACATTAACTGAAGGCAAAATATGAATATTCAGTGGTCATGGAGAGAGAAAAGAAGGTCGGATGCAGGAATTGGGGGACCCAGCAAAATTGCTTCTTACCTGATGGGGAAGCAATGTATGCCCCCAAGGCGACTTTTTTGTGTACATCACTGGCCTTTCTGCGAAAGAAAAAAGAAAAGAACAGATGAATGAGTTCTGATTGCTAGTGTAGGTGGACAAATCATCAAATTACGTAACAGTAGAAGTGAGTGATTCATTCATGCTCTCGGAAGGTCTCTGGAGACCTTTCAGGTCTACTCTTCAGGTCCTCCATAAGTAAACCGTAGGCAACGATATAAAATTAAGCCATTTCAACCACAAGAAATTAGAATAAATTCAACACTTTCTGCATGTTTCAACTCTGAGAGCTACTGTATAATGGAAGTACAATATGCATATTTGAAACACACTAGATAGTGCTGACTCACTGCATGATATACCAGAAAGGAAGCCATGTCAAAAGTAGTAGAACGATACATCCTTGAGAAACACACTGAAACATACTGTAGAATCACCCAGGGGCCAGAAACTGACTACTAATATCAGATGAAAAACTGTCCATTCTCTCCTTCCTCCTCTTATTTTGGTGGTTTAAAAAAGCTAAATAAAAACCATTACCACGTCACTACACCCCAACCCCAACACAAAAGAAAGAAGGAAAGAAAGAGCAGCAATTCTTAATTCTTTCTTCATTTCTTTGAACTTGTCGTATTCTCCCCGGTACAGATTCCTTTTAAATTTCTATGCTATATTGTCATCAAAATATGCTTACCTCAGGGTTAACTCAAATCTTGCTCAAGAAAAACGTATTTCAAACAACACATTACATCCAGCTCCTATACCATGAACCTCTACCATGTGCAAAATAATATAGGTGGTAAAACATGTAGGTGCTGATGTCCTACTTTTGCCACCAGTATCCAATCATTAGAGTAATTGCGAGTTTAAAGCTTTTATAATGTATATCTCAAGGGAAAGCAAGTAAAGGCATAAGCTTAATGGCATGCCACCTTAACTATCAGTAGAGTCGATCTCGCTATACACCACATTACCTTTTCTAGTTAAGCTTGCTAGCACTCTCGAAATTATAAGTAGATTTACGTCTCCAGCTATCAGTAGAGTTAATTCCCTTTATGCATCAGTATCCCATCAAGCAGAAGCTTTTTCAGTACACAAAATATCACGGCCGTAACCCAATTTCCCAGAGATGGAACCCTTGTGCACCACCTCTAGATTTCACAAAATGCAGTCTTAAGATAAGTTGTTGCTAAGGGATGACTCAGAACATAGTCCTGACTAAATTATCTGGTCACGGAATACCAAGACAGAGTTGATGTGGTCATCTAGGAAGACATTAACAATAACAAAAACTACACTTCAATTCCAGACTAGCTGGGAATAGCTATCTGAGTCCTGTATATCCACTCTGCTACATCAAGGAAGAAAGTAGACCAATTGAAATAGTAAAGAGCAGCAGGCCGCCCTTTTACTCACCAGGAGAATCATATGGTAAATTGCTGTAAGCACTCAGAGCAGCCATCCAACCTACAAAAGCATAAAACACTTTATTAACATTCTCGCCCATAACTGCTACCATCACCATTCACTAAAGAGTAGAAACTGGCTGATAAGGAGCTACAACATCTAAAAGAGATGGCATGTGAGACTTGCTCGCTCATCTTAATTGAGACCTATACTGATAATGGCTAACTGAATTCGACAGGCGTCAATTTCTTCTTCCCAATTAGGTCAACAAGGATTGGTATGGGATAGTTGCTCATGAATGATTGGAAATTATGCTGTCAAGAGCCATATCACCATTCATCTCTTTTGCATCATGGACATGATTTGAAGAATTCAGCATCAACACAGAACTTAGTGCGCACATAGATAATAAAAAAAATGAAGGAAAATGCATGGCCAAATATCCCACCACACCAATGAAACTAAAGAGAAAAAAGACTGAAATTTAATGACCACAACATAATACAGCATAGAAAATGGTTAACAGAAAGAATATGCAAGAGACAACGTAATTGACAAATGAGATATTAAATCGTTATTGAAAGTAATAAATTCAGGAGTTCAGAATTGATTCTAAGAAAGATACGGTTATTCAGAAGCTGAAAGGCATCACTGCCAGAACATCCTTGTAGCGGTATTAACCCTGTCTGATGACTCTCATTCGCTTGATATCTGCCACCAGCATCATCTAAAGTAGATGTAGACCTAGAGACACTAATTTGATTCTGCTCGCCATCATTACTATTGCCTTTAGCTCGTTCGAGGTGATCTGCAAAAATAGACTTTCAGAGAAAATGTCAACCAAGAACTGCAGTTTGAAAAACTTCAATCAGCTATTTATCCAAAATATGCTAGGCAGCTGAAGAAAATAAAAGTACCAAATGACAAACACATTCGTTTTAGATTAATATTCATGTGGGTGGTTCAGCTAAGACTTTTAGGGCATCATCTACCTATCCCGGAACTGGGCACTTTCGTATCTGACATCGTAACAATTACAGCCTGAAGAAGAAAGTCTAATGTTACTGGTTGTGATACTAAGTTACTAACTAGGTTGATAACATCTCATGTGATCTTCAACCCCGGGCACATTATAACCAAGTGTTCTCACTAGTAAAACTTAATATATGCTATGTCAAAGAAACCACTGGCTGGATTTGCATTATTAAGAAAAGAAAAATGTAAAACACAATCATCTAGATACAGTGAGAAAGAACATTGAGTTAAAGCTGCATCCCATGGTGATGCTACAATAATGCCAATAAGCAACATTTTAGAGTTGAACATGCTGAAGCCAGATAAGTCACCAGCTCAAAAGATCAATTGAAGAGTTTGCAGTTATACCAGCCTGCGCAAAAGTAATTTACAAGTGTCCTCAGCCATTGCAATAGTTAGATCATTTCATCAGCAAAACAGAGTCATGTTATAAGGATCCTGTAACCCTCCCGAGTAAATTCAAATGGCAATAATGTGCCCAAACTTTCGACAACAACAACAATAACATACCCAGAGTAATCCCACATAGTGGGGTCTGGGGGTAGTGTGTACACAAACCTTACCCCTACCTTGTGGAGGTAGAGAGGTTTCCAATAGACCCTCGACTCAAGAAAAGCATAAGCACAAGAGTAATGGTAAAGAAAAATGAAAGTGTAGAAGCCATAAAAATGAAGCAGTAAAAACAACAAGATAATAAGATGATTGAACGAGAAACACAACAGGTTGTAATAGGAACCTAAGAATAAGAAAATACGAGGACACATACTAATACTATTGGTATGGAACGCTCCTATCAAGGGTCATGTCTTCAACAAGCTGAAGATGTATCATGTTTTGCCTAATCACCTCTCCTCAATACTTTTTCGGCCTACCTCTACCTCTACTAAAATCCACCATAGCCAACCTCTCACACTTCCTCACTGGTGCATCTGGATCTCTCCTCTTCACATACCCGAACCATCTCAGTCTCACTTCCTGCATTTTGTCCACCACGAAGGCCACTCTCACCCTGTCCCCAATATCTTCATTCCCGAAACTTATCCCTCCGAATATGCCCACACATCCATATCAGCATCCTCATTTCCGCCACTCTAATCTTCTGGATATGAGAGTTTTTGACTAGCCAAGCCTCCACCTCATACAACATATTCGGTCTCACAACCACCCTATAGAACTTGCCTTTAAGTCTTGACAGCACATTCTTATCACATAGCAATTTTGTGACGCTATCCGGAGGCTGACGGGGAAGCGAGGCTTGATACACAAGTCATCTACAGGAGAAATAGTTTCAAGTATCTTGGGTTGATAATCCAGGGCAATGGGGAGATTTAGCATCACCTAGCCCAAACTTTCCAACTTCCATTATTGTCAAAATTGAGAAAAAGACAGATTTAGATGCATGATCAGTGCTGGATTCACACCAACGGTTTGTGAAGTAAGATAGGAAAACGAGCGCAAACTTTAGTCTCCCGGAATCTCTGACAGGAGCAGAAAGCATTACTTCACTGAACATTGTGTGATACTTACTGGAAAATATAGAAAATGAATAAATTATGAGAGCCACAATTAGCTTATTTATGCACATCCTTCACATGATATCAGTGTTAATGGCAATAATTGATACTGCTGAGCACTGCTCGAAATAAAATTAAATTGAGTTCAATGTAATAATCACTTTATTAAACTAGTTTTCTAAGATTAAATTTGACTTCTAATGCTGCTGGAAGACGGATTGAGACTAAACGTTCGAGCTTTTGAAAATAAAATAAAAATATAATTTGACTTGTAGCTGCATCAAAATAACTACTATACTACTACTACTAGTTAGTTACCTCCTCCGCATTTTCGCCTACCAAGTGCGATTCCTGCAACAAAAAAGGAAATCATAAAAGAACAAAAATCAATTCAATAAAACATGTCCAAATTTAGAAATACAAATCTATGGAAACATGGCATAAATACCGCTGATTGGGAGGGGCATAGCGTTTAACGGTTGCAATGCTGGCTGTGGTTGATGAATCTATGGCAGGACTTTCCAGCATATTTGCTTTTGGTCTTTAAAAGATGTTCACCGACGCTTCTGCCGCCGTGTCGGCCCGCCGCCCCCGGTGCTTCAGTGCAAAATGAGCTACTTGTTTCTTGCGAACGAATTTCCGGTGATAATATCAGCCGAACATCACCGAATCGTAGTGAGGTATTCCCGTCGACGAATTCCGAGGGATTAACGCGACGGTTTCGATTGATGGATTTGGTGATATTTTTGATAGATAGAGCACGCGCTCCGGAAGGTGAATCCAATTCTTTATTTCTCAAAGAGAATATTTTAGTTCGTTAATCATAAATGTTTTTTTTTTAACTATCATCAATATTTTTATTTTGTATTTTATCCCAAATAAAATAATAATTAAAGTCCCGTGCAAGTTATATAATATGCAATGCTTGTTTAATAATACAATAAATAAAACATCACATTATTTATCTTTATTAGTTTTTTTTTGTTAAAGGGATGATTATATATTAGCAGTTAAAGGAAAATAGGCACATCATCTTCATAGGGTATGAAGTATTCCTACGTTTTGATCCACAGTATTAATATTACATTCCAGAATTAGGAAGGATCTTTTTTTGCTTCTTCTTTTGTTAGCGGGTCAGCTACCCTGTTCTTCTTTCTGTAGTTGTGTTTTACCATTGTGCCTCTCAATCTTTGGATTATTGACCTTCATTCAGAGATAATAGAGTCATAAATATAGTTTCCTATTTTAAGCATTCTTATTACCTCTGTTGAGTCTGTGTTGATTTCTAGAGGTATTAGACCTCTTAATTCTGCAATTTGTTGTCCCTGTAATAGTGCAAGAAGCTCAACTTGAGTATTTGTTGTGTGTGGCAGGCTTCTCATAAAGCCCAGAACCCAGTCATCACTAGAGTTTATGAAAACACCCCACGCCACCCTTTTCAGGGTTCCTAGTGCAGCCCCATCAATATTGAGCTTGTATTGGCCCCTTAGTGGTGGATCCCATTTGACCGAGATGATCATTTTTTCTGGGTGTATTTCCTGATGAAATAGTAAGGAATTCAGTTGCCCTTACTATGACATTAGGGGCAACGACCTGTTCTTTTTTATTGTTGAAGAGGTTGTTGTTCCTGGTTAGTCACAGTTCCTAGAATTAGAAAGGAAAAATGTCTTCCCAACAAAGATTATTGTTGAAAGCTTTATTCCGGAAGGTGGTCCATATGTCAGACCAAGAAATGCTTGTGAAGGTGTGGTTTTGTTGTAAGGCTGTGGTAGTGCTCTTTGATATTATATTTGCCAAAATATTTTTGCATTAGGGCAATTAAAAAAGATGTGGGCAGCTATTTCAATTTCAGATGAGCAAAAGCAACAATTTTTTTTTTTTTTTTTTTTTGCTAAATATAAGTTTTATTAATAGAAGCAAAATACAAAAGTGGAGGGGAACATGAACCTTACCTCCAATACAAAAGTAAATGTACACTTACTCATCCTAATGTGATAACTAAATATACCTAAGATATGATAAGGTGTTAGACCTATGGTGATGTGGTAATTGTCTATTTTATATTGATAGACAATCGCATGTACAAAAACAAAGTGAGGTTGATCTAGGTCAGCTATACAAAAAGGTACATTTGTTCCTGCTTCTATTATGTGGTTGGGGATGTGATCCCTTGTATGTACATCTGTACCTAAAAATGATTTCTAGAGTTCTCAAAAGAGTGCCAAAAAAGTGCGAGCTATCTTCAAATTTGCTTTGACTTTGTAAAGAAAAGCCAAGTTGAAGATGGCTATCAAAACATAGCTTGTGATTGGATATCATTATTGCTCGTGCTGTTTGCTGTGCAATTTTCCAACTGCTGCTATTGAGACTGGATGTGATATGTGCTGAGGACTGAGGTTGCTGTTGGCTATTTGGCTCTTTGTATCTGGGAGTGATTACTGCTTGTTTTTGTGGTTGAAGTTGATGTAGTTTGCTATATTTGCTGCCCATTCTTAAGTCAGCCATTAGATGAGTGCTTGGATTGTTGTTGCTCTTGTGTGGTTGCTTCTTCTGCTGTTCATCTGCTGGCTGTGTTTCTATGTCTTGACACTACTGCTGATGTGATTTATGCCTGTGTATATCCTTACTCCTGTGCTGCTTCTGATGGAGGTCTGTTGGTGCTACTATGTCCTGTGATGGCTGTTGGCTTAATGTCTTGTTGCTGTGCTGCTGAATGAAGTCTGGTTTCCAGTATTGCAATGTGACTGGGGATGTCCAAGATGATTGTTGTAGTTGCAACAGATTGAGCACCAAAGGTGCTAATACCACACCTTGCAACTGCAGCAATAATCTGGACCATTTCAAGTTGCTTACAGTATTGTGAAGGGTGCTGGGTTCAGTGGAGAGAATGGTGTTCGTGTTATTGCTATTTTGGATATTTGTTTGCTGCTGATGATATGGTAACTGTCCTTGTTTTGTATACTGACTTGGATGCTTTGTGACCCTATGATCTTCAGAGTGTTGCTTCAGTTGATTGTCTGATAGGAGTGCTTTTTGCTCATATAGTTGTTGCAGGCTTTGTGATTGCCAGTCCATATTGCTGTTCCCGCTTAGTTGTGTGATGACTGGGTTCCAGTGCTTTATAGTGATAAGGGATGTCCATCTTGCTGTTCCTATGTTGCTGCTGATATTGGTTGAGTTCATGTATTGTATGCTAGCAAGGAAGATCCATGATGATTGCTGTAATTGCAATAGATTGAGCATTTGAAATGCTAATACCACACATTGCAATTGCAGCAATGATCTGGCCTCCTCCAAGTTATCTGCAGAGTTGGGAAATATGCTGAGATCAGTGATTGTTTCCTCTGAGTTCACCTTGATGATTTTAATTACTTTTGAATCTTTGCTGATGCTGTTGCTTTTAAAATTTATGCAGTTGTTGCTGAGCTTCTCATGTTGCTTGTATTTGTGTGTTTGATGAGCTTGCTTATAGTAATTGGGATCCAGACTACTATCCAAAGAAGCAATGTAATGATACGTTGCTTCTTCAGTAGTAAGCTACTCCCTCACAGTGATCATTTCATGGGATTGACTGCTGCTTGAATCCAGGATGCTGGTGGATAGAGAGGTGAGCATGTGTTGTTGTCTGACTTCTTCTATACTGATGACCTTGATTTTGAAAGCATAATGATGGCAGCCCTGGTCTTCAGCATTTCCTGCAAGAAAGAACATCATGTTAGAGTGAATCCACTTTCCAGTTTCTCCTCATTACACTTGTTGGGATGATGCTTGTGGTGGCAGCTCAGGTATAGTAGTGTGCCTGCAAACAACAGTACACACATTATGTGAAATCCTGCAGCCACTGTCTGTTCCTCATCATGGCTTTCCCTATGTTTCCTTGTGCCATGCTTTTCTTGTGTCCCCCAGTGTATCAAGAAGGTAATGTAATGACACATTGCTTCTTCAGTATTAAGCTGATCCCTCACTGTGATTAAAATTTCACTGCTACTTGAATCCAAGGTGCTGGTGGCTAGAGAGGTGAGAGATCCTGTAGCCACTGTCTGTTCCTCATCATGGCCTCCCCTAGGCTTGCCATGTCTTGCTTTGATCAAATAGTGTGCCTGCTGGTAAGTAGTAGGGTGAACAGATGTTGTGTTCTTGAATTGAAACTTGATAAGTGACTGGTTGTGTGGTGTGTCACTTTTGTGATGTTGTTCCCTGTTAGTCCATTTGCCAGGGGTTGTTGTGAATATCTCAAGCAGTTGCTGCAGTAGTACTTGGTGCTGCATTTCCAGTGATAAACTCCATATTTTCCTGCCTGCATGCAATAACAAACAAGTTAGTTGATGTGGTTGATTTGTGAAGTTAACTGCTCCTGTTTCCTACAAGAAAAGAGGAATAGTTAGTGTAGAGACACTGCTCCATTCTTTCTTCACCACTGCTGTTTTTCTTTGCACCAGGTTTCTTTTTCATTGGCAGTGTTATTACCCTTTGTTTCCTGCCACTCTTACTCTTAGATATGGACATTGACTCTTATTACTGTTGATTAGTCTTCTACCTTGTACATCCAAATCATCAAAACAGTAGCATTCCATAGGTCCATAGTCCAGAGCATGATTTGCCAGATGGTCTGCCATTTTGTTGCCTTCTCTGAGTGTGTGTGTTACTGTTATATTGCATTTTGCCATCAATTCTTTGATCTCTGCCACTGTTTCATCAATGGACCATGGTGCTCTCCATTCTCCCTTTATACTTTTCAATAGTATCATTGAGTCAGTGTGGAGGTCTATGAGGAGGTGATTATTGTGAACACAGAATCTTAAAGCCTCTAGCATTGCCTGTGCCTCAGCTTCTGTGTTTGTGCCTTCTTGGATTTCCTTACTGCATGCATATATGACATCTCCATTCTCATGTCTCAATATGAATCCAATGGAACTTCTTCCTGGATTACCTCTGGAGGCTCCATCTGTGTTAACTTTTATCCATCCTTGATTGGGAATTCCCAGAGCACCTTTGTATACTTCAGAATGATTGTTCCAGCATGGTGATTATGTCTGGCCATTTATGAGGGATGTTGTCTATACCTGGCTTTCTGAATTTGATGAGTAACTGAAGAGTAGAAGTAATCTGGTAGATTACTCTGCTGATAGTGACTGCATCTCTATGTTTATAGCTGTTTCTTCTCTTCCACAGCTCCCATACTATCACTGAAGGTAAGGCCTGCAGTATTGGTTTCAATCGATTGACAACATCTGCAGTCCAGCATTTGGTCAATGCTTGGTGCAGTGTGATTTCCTTCATGCCAATTCCTGCATTACCAAGGAAATACCCTCACACTTTGTTTGCAGCATATGATGTGAAGAAAAGATGCTGTCTTGTTTCTTCTTGTGGCTCTGCACAACACCAGCATTTAGAGGCCATGTGGTAGCCTAGTTTTTTGAAGAAGTCATCAAGTGGTATTCTATTTCTCCATAATTTCCACATGAAGAAAGCAACCTTGAATGGCAATCCTTTCACCCAAATGTTCCTGTAAGCATTATGAGGATGCTGCCTCTTTCTCAAATATTCCCAAACTGATTTAACAGTGAAGTCACCTCTGGTTTCTGGCATCCATACTGGTTTACAAGTGCATCAGTGGAGGCTGGTGGTTTAATGTTCTCCAGTATGTGTGCAGCAAGTTCAATTGGCAGTATCTCTCTGATCTTCTCCTCATCCCAATGACCTTCATCCACCACATCCTGAATGTTTTGTATAGTTTCATCACATATAAAATCAGGTAGGGTGACAAAATATAAAGGTCCAGTTTTCAAACCATAATAAAGAAGATCCTATCTTAGGTTGCCAACAGATTTGGTGTTCTATAATATTTCTGCAGTCAATCATTTTCCTCTATATGTGAGATCCACCTCTCTATGGTACTATTATAGGATTGAGCGTTTTGCAGTAATTTTGGCTCATAAATGCACTCCACAGACTTAGTTTTGTTCTAAAGTTCCACCATAGCTTGCAAAATAATGCTGTAGACATGTCATGTCGGGATCTGAACCCTGCACCACCTTCCTCACATGGAAAGCATAAGGTGCTCCATGATGCCTAGTGCCTGCTTGGGTTTCCCACAGAGTTACACCAGAAGAATTGTGCAATTATCTTGTGTAGTTTATTGATCACACAGGCTGGAGGGTTTACTGCAGAGAGGAGGTGTATAGGCATGCTTTGTAACACGTGTGTAATAAGCACTGCCCTTCCCCCTATGGAGAGTAGTTTCCCTTTCTAGTTTTGCAGTTTATCCATCACCTTTTGTATGAGACCTTGGCAGTAATCCATCCTCCTCCTCTAGTAGAAGACTGGACATCCAAGGTAAGTAAAAGGGAAGTTTTGCCTCAGTAATCCTGTGATTGTTTGCACTTTGTCAATTACCTATGTTGAGGTGGAATGATGCATATAGACAACAGACTTGCTCTTGTTTATCAGTTGGCCTGAAGCATTTTCATAGTCAGTCAGCACTTCCATTATCAACTGTAGTGAAGTGGTATCTGATGAGGAAAAGATGATGGTATCATCAGCATATGCTAAGTGGTTTATCTTAGGACTCCATTTAGGCAATCCAAATCCACAGAAATATAGATTGGAGTGTAGAGCATTGAGTCCTCTAGACATAGCCTCTGCTGCCAGTAAAAAGAGGGCAGGTGACAAAGGGTCACCTTGCTTGACTCCCCTTGTGGATTTAAAGAAATCATGTGGCTCTCCATTGATCAGTACAGAGTACCAATTGTTTGCCACAATCCTATGTATCATGCCAATGAATCTCTCCTCAAATCCCATTTTCCTCAGAACCTTTGTCAAGAAGAGCCTTGACAAAAACAACAAAGTGGGTTAAGTTGACACCAATTTTCTGGAGGAAGACCCCTATGGGAAGCCTTCCATTGTACAAGAGCCATAGGAAGGTCTTAATCTTATTAGGTACCCTTAGCTTCCATATCCACGTGTAACTAGTGTTTTTCTTTTCTAAATTGTAGATAGTTTTGCTTGTGAGGAGAGCATAGGCTGATTTTGTGCTGAAGAGGCCATTGCTTATTTTGCCCCAAATCATTTTATCCTCCTTTGTGGAACTAGATGGGATGAAAGTTGATAAAATTAGATCTCTGATGTTAGAAGGAATGTTTAGAGATGTGGAGGAAGTATCCATTCACCATTGTTGTGAATGGTGGCCACTTTGACAGCATGATCAACTAGAATGAGAAGACCCTCAACCATGTTCCTAATGGGGGATAGTTGGGGATCCAAGAGTCACTAAGAAAACTAACTCTATCACCTTTATGAACCACCCACCTGGAAGCATATCTGCATGTGTCCCAACCCTTAAGGATACATTGCCATGTAGGAGATTTAGCCTTCTTTGGGATGTGAGTCCAAGTTGCAGTGTTTTGTAATAAGGGAATAGGGGTTGTGAAAGAATCTCTAAGCAAGGCCAGCATGGATATCTTTGTTTTTATATTCAACTTTTTGAATACCAAGGCCTCCCTAGCTTTTAGGCTTGGTGACAGTGTCCCAACCCACCATGTGGATTTTCCTCTTGTTAGGGGTGGTGCCCCAAATGAAGTTTCTTTGGATTTTGTCAATTGCCTTAGTGGTTTTTGAGGGAAGCTTGATGAACTGCATGACATGATTTTGGATGCTATTCAAATATGCTTTTGCTAGGATGGTTCTTCCAGTCATGTTTAGAAAGCTGGTCTTCCACCCAGCTAATTTGGATTGCATATTGTCAATGATGAATTAGAAGTCACTATTCACTGGCCTTTTATGAAAGATTGGGAAGCCCGGGTATTTTCCAAAGGTAGATGATTCCTGGATAGACAGGTTGGTAGTTGTAGTCTCTATCTGATCCGGGTAACAATTGGCAGAGAAGAAGACTCTTGACTTGGTGAGATTTATTTTTTTGGCCCAAAGCATGATTGAAGTAGTTTAGAGTATCGATAATGGTGGAGCAATTCCTGATGTCAGCCTAAGCAAATAGGGTAAGATTATTAGCAAAGAAAATATGTGAGATTTTAGGGCTAGGCCTACTGATGCTGATTGGGCACCAGTCTTTGGCCTGAACATCATCGTCAATTAACCTAGAGAGTCTCTCCATACACATTATGAAGAGGTAAAGGATAAAGGATCCCCTAGTCTTATGCCTCTGGTTGGTTCGAAAGGAGGAGTTTGGTTTCCATTCACTATGATTGATATGCAGGAGGAGCTGACACACGATAGGATGAGATTGATTAGCTTAGTGGGGAAGTTAAAAGCATGGAGGGATCCCTAATAAAAGACCATTCAATCATGTCAAACGCCTTTTCTATATCTATTTTTAGATCATGTGTGTTTTTTCCTTCTCATCTTCCCAAAGTGGGTGATGTATTCCTGGATGATAATAACATTATCAGAGGCTCTCATGTTGGACAGGAAACTAGCTTGACGGGGACCAATTATATGTGGTAGATAGGGCTTTATTCTGTTAACCAAAATTTTGGTCACAATTTTGTAAACAGTATTGCAAAGGCCTATAGGTCGAAAGTTTTTTAGCATGGAGGCCTGAGGGCATTTTGGTATGAGGTATAGGAGGGTTTCATTCATTTTAAGGTGCATTGTTTTTGCTTTAAAGCATTTTTTTGCAGAACTAGATGGCATTCTTCCCCACTATGTTCTAATATTTTTGGTAAAATAAGGTGTACAGGCCATTTGGCCCTGGTGCTTTGAATGGTCTAAATGAGAAGATTACACTTTTAATTTCACTGTCTCTAAGTAGTAGGGTCAAATTGGCTTTTTTGATGCTAGATAGTGTATGGCTCTGAGTGTTTGGGTTGGTGGTATGGATAGATGATTATGTGTGTGAAGAGGTGTAGAATGCATTAAAAAAAACTGGTAATGAAGTTCTAGATATCATGTGAATCATGTTGCCAATCACCAGACTCATCTTTGAGAGAAAAAATCCTGTTTCTTCTTCTCCTGTTTAGGATAGAAGTATGGAAGAATCTGGTATTGGCATCCTCATCAGTGAGACAATTGATTTTGGGTTTCAATTTTTAGAAATCCTCTTCATTTTTGAGGATTGAGTCTAATTCCTCAATTAAGGTATTTTCTAGATTCAGGAGGAATTGACTGAACTGGTAATTTGGAAAATTTTGGATCCCAGCAATCCTGGCTAGTAATCTCTTCTTATTATGGAATATGTTTCCAAAAGTATTTTTGTTCCGTCGTGGCATTGTTCTTGAACATTTGGGATGATGGGAAAAGGGAGGAGGCAGATGGGAAAGAATCCTGAATGAGTTCTTGAAAAGCAGGGTGGCTACACCACATTGTCTCAAATCTAAAAGGTTTGGTGCTAGCTGGAGAGGGGG
>MCJB01031562.1:73453-93043 GCA_002018475.1 Nicotiana obtusifolia
CCTGTCGCACTTGCGCACGAATTCCCTTGCATCCTTCTCCATATCGATCCAGTAATAGCCTGCCCGGATTACCTTCCGAACTAGTGATTCGGAGCCCGAATGATTGCCACAAGCTCCTTCATGTATCTCTTTCAAGATATACTCGGTATCCCCGGGGCCGAGACATATGGCTAAGGGCCCTCCAAAGGTCCTTCTGTAAAGGGTTCCATCGCTGGCCAAACAAAATCGGGCCGCTTTCGTACGCAATGCTCTTGATTCTTTGGGGTCGTGCAGAACCTTGCCTGAGCTGAGGTATTCTATGTACTTGTTCCTCCAATCCCACGTCAAACTTGTCGAGTTGACCTCGGCATGGCCTTCTTACACAACCAACCTCATCAACTGTACGACCTTTTCGGAGTCGATTTCTTCATTATCGACCGACGAGCCTAAGTTCGCGAGAGCGTCGGCCTCGCTGTTTTGTTCCCGGGGGATGTGCTATAGGGTCCATTCCTTGAACCCGTGCAAAGTGACTTGAAGCTTATCCACATACCTTTGCATACGGCTCTCTCTGACTTCGAACGTCCTATTCACTTGGTTGACCACAAGGAGAGAGTCGCACTTGGCCTCGATTATTTCTGCCCCAAGGTTCTTGGCTAGTTCCAAACCTGCAATCATAGCCTCATACTCGGCTTCATTGTTAGTCAATTTTATGGTTTTGATGGACTGTCTAATCGTGTTTCCGGTCGGAGGTTTTAGTACGATACCTAAACCTGACCCTTTCGAATTCGAGGCTCCGTCTGTGAATAGAGTCCACACTCCCGAAGAAGTCCCCGATTTAGTCATGAGTTCCTTTTCGACTTGGGGAATAAGCGACAGTGTGAAGTCGGCGATAAAATCGGCCAGTACTTGAGATTTTATCGAGGTTCGAGGTCGATATTGGATATCGTACTCGCTGATTTCGATGTCCCATTTGGCCAGTCGTCCTGATAGCTCGGGCTTATGCATGACATTCCTAAGTGGGTAAGTTGTCACTACGCATATCGGGTGACTTTGGAAGTATGGTTTTAATTTTCTAAAGGCACTTACTAAGGCGAGTGCTAGCTTCTCTAAGTGCGGGTACCTAGTTTCGGCTTCCCCTAATGTTCTACTAACATAATATATGGGAAACTGCGTACCTTGTTCTTCTCGAACCAAGACTCTGCTCACCGCTATCTCCGATACGGCGAGATAAAGGTACAATAGCTCGCCTATTTTTGGCGTATGTAATAGAGGCGGGCTAGAAAGGTACCTTTTAAGTTCCTCTAAGGCATGTTGGCACTCCGGTCCCCATGAGAACTCATTCTTCTTCTTTAGTAAATTGAAGAACTGGTGGCTCCTATCCGATGACCTAGATATGAAACGGCCCAGTGCTGCGATCCGGCCTGTGAGTTTTTGTACGGCCTTGACGCTGTCGACGACTTTAATATCTTCGATAGCTTTGATCTTGTACGGGTTGATCTCTATTCCTCTGTTCGAGACCATGAACCCGAGAAATTTCCCGGAGCCTACCCCGAACGCGCATTTTTTCGGGTTCAACTTCATATTGTATTTCTTCAAAATGTCGAATGTTTCCTGCAAATGACTAAGATGGTCCTCTTCTCGCAGGGACTTGACCAACATGTCATCAATATAAACCTCCATGGTTTTACCTAGTTGGTTTTAACATTTTATTTACCAGACGCTGATTTGTAGCCCCCGCATTCTTAAGCCCGAATGGCATCACATTATAGCAGTAAGTGCCATATTTAGTGATGAAGGACGTTTTCTCTTGATCGTCCTTGTCCATTTGTATCTGGTTATATCCAGAATAGGCGTCGAGAAAACTTAAAATCTCGTGGCCAGCAGTGGCATCGATCATACGATCGATGTTGGGCAGTGGGAAAGAATCTTTAGGGCATGCTCTATTTAAGTCCTTATAATCTATACACATTCTAAGCTTGTTCCCCTTTTTAGGCACTACAACTACGTTAGCTAACCATTCGGGATACTTTACCTCCCGAATGGACCCTATATTCAAAAGTTTGGTTACCTCTTCCTGGATGAAGACCTGCTTGACTTCGGACTGAGGTCTCCTTTTTTGCTTGACCGGCCGGAATTTTGGATCGACACTCAGCTTATGTGTCGCAATCTCCGGTGGTATGCCTGTCATATCTAAATGGGACCAAGCAAAAGAGCTTTCATTAGCTGAAAGAAAGGAAAGTAGTTTGGTCCTGAGCTCGGGGTTCAAACCCGAGCCCAGGTATACCTTCCGGTCGGGTGCGTCATGGCGGATCGAGACTTGCTCCAGCTCCTCGATTATTGACTTGGTCGCGTCGATCTCGTCCGGGACGACAGAGGATCGGGGTATCCCGAAGCTGTCTTCATCAGGCTGGTCTCGCTCGCCCTCATCTGTCGAAGGCGGCTTTTGTGATTGCTATTTGGCCTTCGGTTGAGGATTGGTAGACTTTGGTGTTGTTTCTTCTATTGCGAACATCTCCCTTGCCGCGTGTTGTTCTCCATAAACGGTGATGATCCCTTCAGCCGATGGAAACTTTAACATCTGATGCAAGGTCGAGGGTACGGCCTTAATATCATGTATCCAGGGCCTTCCGAGAAGGGCATTATACCTCATATCGCCCTCAATTACGCAGAACTTTGTTGCCCTAGTGGTTCCAGCGACGTTCACCATCAGTGTTATTTCTCCCTTCGTTGTCTCCGATGCCATATTAAAATCGTTGAGCACTCGGACCTCGGAAATGATTTGGTTCGTTAATCCCAGCTGTTCAACGACCCAAGACCGGACTATGTTGGCTGAACTCCCGGGGTAAATGAGTACATGCTTCACTCGAGTATCGTGTATCAACAATGATATTACCAGTGCGTCGTTGTGGGGTTGTATAAGGCCCTCGATATCTCTTTCGCTGAAGTATAGAGTTCCTTCCGTTGCATAGTCCCGAGTTCGTTTCTCTCGGGTGATGGAAATCTTTGTACGCTTCAGTACCGGTACTTGGGGCGCATCCGTACCTCCAATTATCATGTTGATTGTATGCTTTGGTTCTTTTTGAACTACCGGCCTGTCCCTGTTTTCATAATGATTCCTTGCTCGGTCGCTGAGAAATTCCCGAAGGTGCCCGTTCTCGAGCAACCGAGCTACCTCCTCCCTCAATTGTCGGCAGTCTTCCGTTCTATGCCCGTGAGTGCCATGATATTTGCATACAAGGTTGGGGTCCCTCTTGGCGGGGTTTGTTTGTAACGGTCTTGGCTATCTGGTGTCCTTGATGCGACCGATTGCTGAAACTAGGGCTGCCGAGTTGATATTAAAGTTATATTCAAACAGCCTGGGTGCTTCCTGTCGATCGTTGGTTTTCTCGAAGTTGCCTTTCGGCAACGGCCTTCTGTTCCTTTGATTAATGTCGTACCTATTTTCCTGTCTCGGGACTTTGTGTCCCCTCGACACAATCTATCGATCTTCCGGGTATGGTCGGTGCCTATCTCAGTTCGACCTTGGTTCTCGAAAGTTGTCCCTTCGAGGTCGATCAAAAGCCTTAACTGTATATGACGAACCTGATGCAACCCCGACCTGATCATCCTCTATTCTGATTTTTGACTGATACCGATTGTGGATATCTGCCCAGGTGATGGCCGGGTATTCAATCAAGCTCTGCTTGAGTTGCCTAGATGCTGCAGGACTGCCGTTATTCAGCCCTTGGGTGAAAGCTTGCACTGCCCAGTCGTTTGTAACTGGTGGCAAATCCATCCGCTCCATTTGGAATCGAGATACGAACTCCCTTAATGTTTCACTATCACGTTGTTTGACTTTGAATAAGTCGGACTTCCTCGTCTCGACCTTAATGGCGCCTGCATGGGCTTTTACGAACGTATCGGCTAACATGGCGAAAGAGTCGATGGAGTTGGGTGGTAAATTATGATACCACGTCATCGCTCCCTTGGATAGAGTTTCTCCGAATTTTTTCAGGAGGACGGACTCGATTTCGTCGTCCTCGAGATCGTTCCCCTTTATGGCACAAGTATAAGCTGTCACATGCTCATTTGGGTCCGAAGTTCCGTTGTATTTAGGAATTTCGGGCATGCGAAACTTCTTCAGGATCGGCTTCGGAGCGGCGCTGGACGGGAAAGGCTTCTGCACGAATTTTTTGGCGTCCAAACCTTTCAATATTGGAGGTGGCCCCGGTATCTGGTCTACCCTCGAATTGTATCTTTCGACTTTATTATCGTTGGCTTCAATTCTTTTTTCTCCTGTCTCGACCCGCTTAGTCAACTCCTCCAGCATTTTGATAATCCCGGAGTTAATTCCTGAACCGCTTTCATCCGGTTGCGCTGTGACCGGTTCATTTTGCTCGATTGTCGCCTGAGGAGGAACGTTTTCTGCTCTGCCCGTGTTCTGAGTGCGGCTTTGCAATTGGGCTATCGCCGCTTGCTGAGCTTGTAGCATATCGAATATCACCCTGAAACTGATTTCATTCTCCCCGCTCTGCTGAATTCCCGAGTGGTTCTCCCCCCGGACGCTGTGCGATGAGCCGAGTGCCTGGTCAGCATCGACCGCCATTTGAGAATTGGCGTCGATTGGGACCTCACGTCCGGGCATAGTGTTGTTTTCACCTTGGTTGTTGACCTCGTTGTTGATGGGGAGTGATTGTGCCATGATTAATTTGTAACCTGAAAAATAAAGAATTATGCAAAGAGCAAGCGTAAAATTGTGTTTGAAAGAGAAACGTATCAAAAGCTCACTAATATCCTTAGCCCCACGGTGGGTGCCAAACTGTTTACCCTTAAATCCGGATAACAATTGAATTTGTTCATAGTGCTAAGGATCCGTGAATCGATTTGATACGATGTATAAATATAACGTAAATGATTAAAGGACAATAAGCAAAAGGAAATAGCCAAACCACAAGAATTAAATATCTGGCGATGAAATATAAGAAATAGGCAAGCTTAGTGATCAGTAACAATGGTAATGAATAGTAACTTTATCAGTATTTTCTCTCAGAATGTGTCGTGCCCTACAGTGATGATTGAATGCTCTTCTTATAGGTAGCTAAAAGAGTCCTAAACATGGTAAAAGTCTAATTACAAAGTAAATCCCTTGAATTACGGGATGAAATATCCTGAAATGATGCTTAAACGTCTATAACGGTTGAGATATTTGCTCCTGGCGAAATATCCGGAATTCGCGAGATATCCGATTCGAAACTGATCCCTTGTCACGAGATGCCCCTTGGCCGACCGATATCGGTTGCCCCATTTCGGCTGCTCCAGCCTCCGTGTCCGATTTGTTGATTTCGGACCGGGGCAGCCCGGCCTCGTATTGAGCCCGGACCCGACTTCACTCGGTGGTACCCGACCTAATACAAAAGATACATGCACCAGTTGAAAAAGCAAGATGAACTCAACCAATATTAAAAGGATAAGTTATTCAAACATTTGGGGGAAGATATGCGTACAAGACATCAAGTACATTTTTTGCGACCCCTTATCGTGTATATTAAATTATTATTTTATATTTTTGTACTAGCTTTAGAAATTTATCAGACTCCCTAAACTTAAATATTTTTTGTTCAGTGCACACTTGAACTATTTTTCTATTTTTCTATCCTATTTACCCCCAGACTTGGCAGTTTTATAGCATTCACCCATCTGAATATTAACATGGAAAAGAGAGTGGATATATTATCTTCTAGGCCTGTGAGAGTGATGAAAAATTAAAAAAGCAGCTTTCAAATGGGATATTTTTTTAATCGTCAATTGCCACATAGACATATGCAATAGGTTGTTTTATTCTAATTGTGTATTTTTCTTACTTCTTCTTAATATACCACATATATTTTACCTCAAATTTGTAAGTTTTAATTTCTTTTTTCGGTGCAATGGCTATTTTTTTTTAAGCCAAATATACAAAATGACTTGATTAAAATTAATTATTTTCATCCAGATAAAAGTTTTCGCCAAAGTATGGTGTTTCAAGTATGTAGTTCTTTTTTTAGATGCAAGATATTTATCCTAACTGTGTAATTTATTTTCACGTCAACTATAAGAAAGAAACAAGTGAGTTAGAACTTCATTATTTTTAATCAAATTAGAAAATTAGCTACAATAATCGAGCTCAAACAATGAAACTCTCTTTTATTTATTATTTAGATACGACTACTATTTTAACGACCCCATTGGCTGTTTTGAGGTTTAGCGTCCCGTTCGGTGACTTCAGGTCTCGAGCAGCTTTGTATTATGTGTTATGATGTGGGTGCGTGGCCAAGCTCATATTTCGGATGATTCGGGATTGATTTAGAAGAAGGATTCTCGTATTAGAAGCTTAAGCAGTAAGAGTTGATCGGAGTCTTGACTTTTGTGTAGACTACTCCGAAATGACATTTTGATAATTCCAATAGCTTCATATGGATGTATGTCCGGATTTGGATTTGGAGGTTCGTAGGGTAATTTGATGCATTCTGGCAAAAATTAAAAAATTGAAGTTTTAGAAGGTGAAGAGGTTTGACCGGGGAGTTAACTTTATTGATATCAGGCTCAGATTGAGATTCTGAGAGTTGGATTAGCTCTGCTATGTCATTTGGAACTTGCATACAAAATTTGACATCATTCCAGGCTGATTTGACATGTTTCGGCACGAGTTCTGGAAGTTGAAAACTTTGAAAGTTCATAAGTTCGATTCGAGGTGTGATTCATAGTTTTGATGTTGTTTGACATGATTTGAGGCCTCAAGTAGGTCCGTATTGTGTTATGAAACTTGTTGGTACTTTCGGATAGGGTCCTAGGGGCCCCGGGTGTTTTCAGACGGGTTTAAGATCATTTGGATCATGTTGAGAGAAGCTGGTTCGGGCAGGGGTCTGGTGTGGTCGCACCTGCAGATCTTGGGCACAGGTGCGTTGATCACAGGTGCGCAGGAGAAGGACTGGAAGGGGAGGTCCGCAAATGCGCAGGTGCGGGGTGTTGAGCGCAAAAGCGCATATGCTGTCGGAGAAGAGACTTTGGCTGAGGCAAGGCATTTTCGCAGAAGCGGATAAATTCCGCAGAAGCGGACGTAGCATGAGCGACCTGCTGACCGCAGAAGCAGGGTCCCTGGGCAAAATCATATATTTCGAAGCGTTTGAGAATTTTATCATTTTTAGAGTTCTAGATCTCGGTTTTGAGAGATCTTTCGTGGGTTTTTCAAGAAACTCATTGGGGTAAGTGTTCTCTACCCGAATCTTGTTACATTTAATGAATCCATTGCTATTTTCATCACTTAATTAGTGAATTAAGTTGGAAATTTGGGAAAAATTTGTAAACATCTTCCAAAATATAAAATGTTGATTTGAAGGACGAATTGATGTCGGAAATTGATAATTTTGGTATGATTAAACTCGTATTGGAATGGGTGTTCGGGTTTTGTGAATTTTATCGGGTTCTGAGGTGGGAGCCCAAGGTTTGACTTTTGGGTTGACTTTTTAGTTTTGATTTAAAATCGAAGCTTTATTATCTGGAATTATTTCCTATGAGTTTTATTTATGATTTGAAGTTATTTTTGCTTGATTTGAGCCGTCCGATATTTCACTCGAGAAGCTCATTTTAGAGTATCGGTCTAGCTTCTTTGAGGTAAGTTTCCTGCCTAACTTTGTGTGGGGGAACTACCCCTTAGGATTTGAATCGCTTGTACTAATTGTGTCATGTGAAGGCCGTGTACGCGAGGTGACGAGTACATACTCGGGTTTATTTGTGGAAATTTGACCGTTTAGGGCTCTTAGGTTCTTATGTCCATTAAATATGAAGTTGTTTTGTCATGTCAAATTCTCCATTTATTAAATTCACCCTTATGTGTCTTAATTAGAACTAATTGCTTCATGTTCCACCGTTATTGCCGATTAAACTCTTATGCGCCTTAACTTAAGTTGTTGCCTCTTTTATTGACATGCTATCTTTCCGTAGTTTCTTATCCTTAATTGGAGTTATTATTATCTTTTCCATAATTTGTCTATCCTTAATTGAAGTTATTATTGTCTTTTCCGCAGTTACTTATCCTTAATTGAAATTGTTGTATCTCTTCCGTATGCTCAACCTAAAATGAATTTTTTTATCCCTTATCATTATTGACTTATCCTTATTTGGAATTATTGATTTGTGTTATCTCTCTTATCGTCGAATTGTACTTTTGCGGAATCATTGCTACACATTTTCTTTTCCTTGTTGAGCTATCCTTATTGAGACTATTATTCCCTGTTGTGTCCTTCTCTGTGAGCTCGTTATTCCGTCTCTTTGTGTTCTGAAGTTCCTGAGTTAATTTACTTGCCATATTCTCGTATTGTTATCGTTGTTGCTGTTGTATTTAGTGTTGTTGAGCTGAGGGCTATGTGTGGTTGTGATGTTGAAACTGATTTGAGGAAATATGTGGCATGTGAGCACATATTGTGAAAGTCATTTATTTGAGTTGGTATGCTTTGGCATACGTGTTATTCTTGAGATAATTATTATGTTGTTTGTACAAGGTTTCCGCCATGCTGTTGTTATTCTATTTGCACGAGGTTTCTGCTGTGCGGTTATTGTTGTGTTTGCACGAGGTTTCTGCCGTTCGGTTGTTATTTTGTTTGCACGAGGTTTCTGCCATGCAATTGTTGCTGTGTTGCACTAGGTTTCTGCCGTGTTGTTTTCATTATTGATACGCATGCGATGACATAAGGTCTGAGTGTTGAAACGCATGCGGTGAGATAAGGTGGGTTTGAAATGCGTGGCTAGTAGGGGAACTACTAGAAGCCATGCAGTGTGATAAGTTGGCTAAAACACGGGATGCTATTTCGGGAAAAATGATTTTCAAAACTAAATATAAAGGCTCCCGCGGTGATATAAGAAGAATTGTGACTCATTTTATGATTTGAGACTACAAGGCGGTACCTCGGTAGGGGTCTTATTGTCATTTTTCCCCTTCTTTTGTACTTGTCTTTGATTGTTGTCTTCCTTAGTATACTTTTAATTGTCTTCCTCCGTGTTGCAATATTTGCTTATTTCTATGTAGCTAATCTTGTTGTGCTTGTCGTTACGTCCACTTCATTGCTGTCCTATTTACATTGTACATTTCGCAGTCATTGTTTCCTATGCGCCATTCATTGTCTCTACTCTTAATTGTTGACTTAAATTGTGGTAGAACACTTGCACAAGCATACAAGTAGATGAATCACCCATATCGGTTTAAGAAGATGAATCCTAACGTTATTGACCATTATATGTACTCTTGTCTACTTGCCTTCTGTGTGAGAGTCGCCCTCTTGGCACGTGAGTCGTCTGTGCGGTTATGAATTATAATGTGGGCACAAGATGCCTAGTAATTTGGGTTCATGAATTGGAACCTGTGACCTGTGATTATGAGGTTCGGTACCTCGTGGAAATGCTGGAACAGATCTGGTGCGGAAGCGGTTGTTCTTATTGAGTTGTTGCTGGTTTTCCCTTATTTGGTTTCATGGACTTAGACTGTGTTCAGCTTACTCTACAACATTATTACCTGACTGCTTCCTGTTAGATGTCGTTGTTATTGGTGTATCGTTGCAAGTATGATTTTGTATTCATTATCATTCTTAGTTTTATATTAATATTGTTTCTCTGTTAGTTCACTTTCACACTTGTTTAGGTTGTTTAGTCCAGTAGGTGTCTTGACTGTCCCTCGTCACTACTCTACCGAGGTTAGTCTTGATACTTACTGGGTATTGCTGCAGTGTATTCATACTACGCTCCTGCATATTTTTTGTGCAGATCCAGGTGCCACGATTATTGTTGATTATTAGCTGGCTAGTTGAGCATTGCTGTGGAGACTCAAGGTAAACCTGCCGTTGCTTGTATTGTTTAAATTTTATTCCGAACTGTTGTATTTAGGGATTTTCTAGCAAACTCAGTAGAGCTTATGACTTGTACTACCAGTTTTGGAATTGTAAGTTGTGTTCAAAGATTTCTATTTCATATTTATCAATTGATGGTTGAATTCTTGTATTAATTTAGTAACTATTGGGCTTACCTAGTCTTAGAGACTAGGTGCCGTTACGACATTCTATGGAGGAAAATTGGAATCGTGACAACTATTCATTTCAATTGTGTAATTTTTTCCCCGTGAAACCTATAAAAGATTTGCTAGAACTCAATTATTTGTAGTCAAATATATATTTTTAGCCAAAATAATAGATCTTAATTGTATATTTTATATTTCATCTTTAGATGTGATGACGATTTGCTTCAATGGCATATTTTTTCGTGTCGAATATGTAAAAGAAAAATTTGGGCGAAACTTCATTATGTTTAGCTAAAATAAAATAAAAACTAAATAATAAGGTTCTAAACATACTTTTTACAAATTTAGTTGGAAAAAAAGTTTTTTTTAAATTAATAAATTTAAAAAGATAAAAACTTATTTAAAAATGACATGTTGACAAATAATATAACGTGGCAGCGAGTGCATCAAACCTCCTTGGGCTGAGGTCGTCTAGAGGACGAACGCCAGCAAACTGCCAAGTTAAAAGGGGTAACTTGGACCAAAAATAGATCAGGTGTATACCCAATAAAAAGTATCAAGTTCAGGGGAAGTCCTGATATATTATGCCTTTTTTTTCCTTCATGAACATAACTTCTTGAATGTAAGCGTCCTCTAATTATGTAAAAAGAGGCGGATCTAGGATTTCTAGAATATGAGTGTACCATCGAGAAAAGGGATGAAAAAAATATTAAGCGTTACCTAGATATCCAAGTATTGAAATACAAAATCTAGAAAACTAAATCAAAATCTAAGACTCAAATCTTTCTATCCTGTAGTTTCCCTGAGTCTAATACTACAGGATAGAACCACTAAAATCTAACACTAGATATTAGTATTAGACGAGATTTTACGGAACAATTATTTTTTGATTTCTTTATTGGAGAGGACAAACAATTCCATCGAATTGAGTATGATTGTATGTGTGATAGCATCTACTACACCAGGAATATCAATGAACCCGATTATTGCAATTGCTCAAGATAACCTTTTTTAGCCCTTTCTCAACGCATTTCTTTAGACAAAGACTCCATTTTTTCCTTTTTTTCGAATGATAAATCTTTCTCAGAATATGGAGTATTAATCAAACCCATGTTTTCCTTTCGATCCACAAGGATCAGGATCAAATGAATGCGCATTCTCTTTCTGGCAAGCGAAGATATATTTCTAACCTCTCAGTAACCAACGATCAGGCGAGGCAGAAATTATTAGTTCGGATTTTTCTGGTAAAAAAGAAGATAGGATTCCTGATTATTCAGACCTTAATTGAATCATATGTGCTGGTCAGTATAATCGCGTATATTCGCCTAGTACATTGCCTTTCATTACCAATCTGTCGTTTTACAGCACAAAGTTACCTGATGTTCGCTACTAATAAGGGCGGAGAGATGGAATTGAACGATAATAGTCTATTACCCCTCTCACTTCGTTCGAACTGAACTACATCCACCCTCTCACGGTAGCTTTTCCTTCTGAGCCAAGATCACACTTCACACTAACTGAATCTCGCAGAATCCATAAATGAAGAAAGCATCTCAATTGGAGAAAAGTTTATTTTCCAGGTGAATTTGCTTGTCAACAAAATTCCACTGATAAGTAGGTTCACATCGTGATCTAAGTTCCATTTCCCATCGAGAGGTTATGATACTGGTAAAAAGTCTATAGATTAGATTGGTACTAGGATTTTGCAATGTTTTTGGTATGTGTAGATATAAAATTCAACTTAGTTTATTGATCATTGCATATAATTCAATTAAGATATTGTGTGAAAATATGATTATTTCGATTCTCCTTTGAGAAAAGGAGGATTTTTGATTGGGTGGGTTCAAAGAAAAAGAAGGAATCCATAAAGAAACGATCCAATTAATAAAGATACAAAATGAGAATCGTTTCCATACGATTTTGCACTTCTCGGCAAATCATATATTTTAGTATTCTAAGTGGGTATTCAATTTCAGGTAATGAAAAATTTGTTATTCTTAACTCTTGAGCTCAGGAATTCCTATATAACTTAAGTGATACAGTAAAAGTTTTTTCTATTCTTTTATTAACTGATTTATGAAACTCCAGATATTTGAGATCTTTCTCTTTGAATAAGTTCTCAACCAGCGACGGTTTCATTAGATATCTTACAACTAGAATACCTCTTTTTTTCGATCCAGTTCCTCCACCAACGTGAACCCCAGTTAGATTCAGGCATGCTACACTTTTTAGTTATTGGGAGAACCCAAGTACTCTCTTTCGGATTCAGGAAACTACATGAAAGCAAGTAGAGGAAGCGGAGAGGTACTTGAGAGAACGGAAGGCAGGGGCCCCTAATCGAACGCAAGGAAGAAAAGTGGGTTCCCCTAAGTAGTTAGAGGCGTAAGATCACCAGGATTTCGCGATCCGCTGCCGATTTTATTCCAACTTCAAGAGCTCAGATCGAATCAATATTGATATACCGAGCTTCCTTTTGCTTTCATGCGGAAGGTTCCCCCTACCGGCCTGAAAGAAAGAATGGTCGCTGTCTCGGCTGTGCTATCGGAGGCTCTGGGGAAGTCAGATAGATGCTTTCAGTAGTTTTCCGCTCCGCACTTGGCTACCTAGCGTTTACCATGGGAACGACAACTGTACACCAGAGGTGCGTCCTTCCTGGTCCTCTCGTACTAGGGAAAGGTCCTCTCAATGCTCTGATGCCCACACTGGATATGGACCGAACTGTCTGACGACGTTCTGAACCCAGCTCACGTACCACTTTAATGGGGAACAACCCAACCCTTGGAAAATACTACAGCCCCAGGTGGCGAAGAGCCGACATCGAGGTGCCAAAACTTCCCGTCGATGTGAGCTCTTGGGGAAGATCAGAATCTTATCCCTAGAGTAACTTTTATCTATTGAGCGACGGTCCTTCCACTAGGCACTGTCGGATCACTAAGACCGACTTTTGTCCCTGCTCGACGGGTGGGTAAAAAGGGAAGCGTTTTGAGAACATAGGAGAGGAATTCAAATTAGGAGAAATTCATATGTGAAGGGGCTTGTGTTACTCTTGCAACTTCCTGAATGGTCTAACGATTTGCAAGAATGATATAGAGAAATGCATATTAAATCTTATCTTTCTTGTATTTAGCTTATGTTTCAGTCTTTTTATTAGTGTATTATTTACTCTTTTCAACTTTTTGAATCAAATTCCTTATTTTTTTGATGCTTTGCAAGAAAATTGACCTCCCCTCCTTTCTATTGAAGAAAGAGAAAAATAAACGCCTGGGCCTGGTCCCTGCGACCCCCTTTATGAGGAGGCACCCCTTCTCCTGAAGTTACGGGGCTAGCTTTTCGAAAGGAAACTCTATTCTTTAATTGTCCAGCTATAAATTCTACAAGAATATTAGGGTTCTCCTTTGAACATCAGGAAGGAGGTTGCGCTAATTCTGGAAGGGGGTTCCCACATATTAATATATAGTGAAGTGTTCCCCCAGATTTAGAACTTAAATTTTACAATAAAAAAAGTTTTCGCGGGCGAATATTGACTCTTTCAATCCCGAAACAAAGGAATCTTGGTGTGAGAATTCTCTAGATTAGGGAGATCCAAATAAGAGCTCATAATAATGTTTACAAGTCATTTTCTAATGTAATTGAAGGCAAAGAGGGAAGATTTCGTGAGAGTCTGCTTGGCAAACGAGTCGATTATTCAGGATGTTCTGTCATTGTCATGGGTCCTTCACATCGATGTAATCAAAACCCCTTCCCAAATTGTACAAGCTTCTTCCAAAGCATACGGCTTTCTGGATGTAGATGATGATATCTATACTGATGCATCTTTTATATATATATATATATATCGTGGAATGAAGTACCACATGATGGCGGATAAATTAGATAATAATCTTACTTGTCCCTAACGCTAAAGTACCGTGCATTTTCGAGGACTAGCCCCCTTCCACTCTTTTATTTTTTTTCGAAAAGAGGAAAAATAGTGAAAAGCTATATGAAGTAAAAGAGGAAAGGCTCTTCGACTCGAAAAAATAGTGTACATTATGATCTATCCTATCCTTTATAATGATTTGCATAGGATAAAAAGAAAGGGGCACCCTTTCTATAGCATTAGCAAACTAGAACCCGGTTAGATTAAATCTTGCATTGTCATCCTTCACCTCGAGCATCGTAATAATATACTATTTTTGAACCCTGATGGGTTTCACAGTTGACCATTTGATATCCATGTTCCTGAATATACACAGAATAGGGCTTCGATGAGCCCTAGATGTAAAATCAGGCAGGATTCGCTCAACCAAAGATAGAGCAGGAGAACATTCTGATTTGAAAGAAAGTAAAAGCTAGGCTAGTTGCGGTACAATTCGATCTTAGCCGATCTATAGAGATCTTGCCTCTGTCGCTGCATAGAGTGATCTTCTTCAATCTTTAAGTTCGAAGGGTAGAACAAGGGAAGGTCAAGGCTTTCCTCTCATTAATCTTTGCCGTGCTTCTCTCATGGTACACTCCTCTTCCCGTCGAGCCCCTTTTCTCCTCGGTCCATAGAGACAAAATGTAGGACCGGTGCCAATAATTCATCAGACTCACTAAGTCGGGATCACCAACTAATACTAATCTTTCAGCTCTTAATCTTCTTCGGGAGACATGGAAAAAGTCAAGGCTCGAGAGACCTAGCGCTAAAGCAATTGTAGCGACCCATGCTCTATCTGCTTCTTTCTCTTCCCAGGAATGAACAATCCAAAAACGACTTTTTATGCAACCTAGTGTTTGTTCATAGAAATTATTAGATGTAGCTCTTTAATTTTTATTAATTACTCTATTCCAAATCACGCGAGTAGCCATTAGCCACCACCACAAGTGAATAAGAAAAGATCACGTCACCAAAGGTGGCGGTATCACCGTTTACAGGTCGAGTCAAGAGATCTAAAGTGCATATACTCGACGCTAACTATAAGCCAACCCTTATAGATGTTTCGACGCTTGATTCTCGAATAGGATAGAATCTAAGATGAATGCTTGGTTTACGTTATGGAAGAAAGACATGTATATATGATATTAGATATTGACTAGTGCTAGATATATCTCAAAGTGAAATATAGTATTTAGTTCTTTCTTTCATTTAATGCCTATTGGTGTTCCAAGAGTTCCTTTCCTAAGTCATGGTTCAATATCAATGGATGTGGTTCCTATTCTTATATATGCAACCTAAGTAGCTACTTTTGTCCGTGCATATCTTAAATCATGCTTTTCACTAGTTCGGTATGCTAGAGGGTGACGAAGGAACACTAGTTCTATTGGCTCTAAGCCCGCATTCTTCTTCCTACTATCATGTAGTAATGGCATAAACATCGTCTACTGGAACCAGTCTTTATCCAATCCCTTTCTTGCCTTTTGAATCTTCGTATTTTCTGATACTTTCTCAGTAGCAGCTGGGTCCGAGATAGAATAGAAAGTTTGAGTTCAGTTCTTTCTTTCTTTGAAGGCGCGAATTGCGTCTAGTGGGGAGGTTTGTCATCTCAAAGAATAAGAGGATCTTAATCTGCCTTATTGATCCGCTCAAATTACACCTTAAGAATAGTGTAAGCGATCGATATCAAATATAGTAACCCAACTAGGTTGGGGTCGAATCCCACAAGGAATAGGCGTGAAACGAATATCTGATTAACGTAGTATTTCGCTTAGTCTTAATTCGATCAAGTAACAGAATAAAATATATTGATGTTGAATACGTAACTATGATTAAACTACTAAGTGCAGATTGAAAAGATTAATTGAATAAATTTATGAAGTCAAGATACTAAGGTTGTGCTCCCCCTAATGTAGTAGAATGTATTGATATTGATATTAATTCCCGCTCTTGATATGCAATTGGGTCTTAATAGTGTGCTATCCAATATTTTCCAATATCTAGACAACGTATCCTTTCATGATTCTCCCGAATACATTAAAGTCGAAATTACAAATACCCAATTATTTGCCAACTCAAAATCTTCTTATTCCTAAGTGATTTTATTAGACAAGGGTTAAAACCTTGAATCGTCGTTACTTATTTCTACCAAACCCTATCTCCCTTTTCCAAGGTTCAATAGTGTAAATTGGCACCCGTTAATGTTTGCAACCACTAACGATTCAATTAAAAACGAGAAATAAATAAACATCAAGCTTCTTACGAAATTGGAATCAAAATCAATTGTTCAAGAACATTCTACCCATCTAGGGTTCACAACCTTAGTATTGAAATTTAGCTACACATATTTAGAACTAAAGAACGAATAACAGAAATTGAATTCATCTTACAAAAATAAAGATTACCACGTTTTGATCACCCAATTCTCTCCCAAGTTGCAATTAACCAAAAGCACTAAGTTTTCACTCTAAAATCTGACCAGTCTCCTACACATAACCCTAGAAAGGCTATTTATAGAGGCCCAAAACCCGAGGCGAATTTAAATAACTGCTGGGCCGACTTGTCTTCTGCGATCTGTCGCATATCAGGAATGCGGTCCGCAGAATATGCATCTCGTATCGCAGACTGCCCCAGTACTTGTCCTTCCTATCGCATTTCAGAATCCGAACCGCAGATTGATTCTGCGATCGCAGAATGCGATTGCTATTCCCTTCGATTTTTCACCTAAGACTCTGTCTGCATCTGCCGCGATAATGCGATGCGCATTTTCATTCTGCGATCACATTGTCGACAACTTTCTTCTGCTAACTTTGGCTTGAGTTTCTGCCTGACTCTGCGATCAACATTCCAATTCTGCGACTCGCAGATCCACTATGCGGTCGCATAATTACTCCTGTTGTATTGTTGGCCTCTTTTCTTGCCTTGGCACAACTTTTGGCTTTCTTTTCGCGCTTTTGGGTTTCTTGCATCCATGTACTGAAACTAAACAAAAACTAAGTAAATAACGTGATAATTATCAAGTAGAACAAGCAACTTCTAATCAAATAGTATCAATATGTGCCGAAATTCCCCGGCACATCAACACCCCTAACTTAAGCCTTTGCTTGTCCTCAAGCAATTAACACAAATATAACCTAACTAATGTTCTACTTATCAAATATAACGTAACATTGACAAAAGATATTGTTTGTGAATCACATCGTAAGTATAACCATCTTTTACTGTACCCACTTCAAAGGACAACCAATCAATCAGTGAGCTTTTGAGCCTCAGCAAAGTAACTAAATGCTACTTCCAGCTGAATCAACTTATGCTTTGACTCCAAGCTCAACTGGCTATTAACCTAGCAGTGTATGTGCCCTCACCAGAAAGAAAGTCCCATATACACAGTATTTGTCATAAAATAAATCAAGGGACAACAAGACTAAAATCACTCTCTCTCTGAATAGAAGTTCAAGTGTCATCACCTGCCATACCATAGGCTTGCCCTTATTTTAATTCATCACCTATTCATAGGAACGCGTCAGTTAAAGATCACATAAGGATTTTATAGGCTTGTAATGTTGGCTTAAGGAAGGGTAGGATATAAATTTCGACAATAGTGGCTACTTCCTCCTTGAACACTTATTACTCTCATTTTCCTTCCAACCTTTTGTTCCTTTGCCTTCATTGGATTTCCACTTCCACATTAAACCCTACTCACATACCCCTTTATTTTAATTTCAAGCTTCTGTATACCACTTTCATGAACTATTTCTTTCTTTCTTTTGATTTCATACTTGTGGTATCTATTTATTCATACACTTCTCTTCTTCTTTTTTCGAAGCTTCAAAGATTTACAAGAGCTTTTGAGGTATGGAGTCTCATGATTTTACCCCTTTTCATTATTGATATCCCACCCCCAACTTAATCATTTATCAACACTCTCAATACTCAAGGAGGAATGGGTTGAAAAGGAGTCATTTTAATGAATGGGTTCAGGTTATAATGCGGAGGCCAACAAAAAGGCTATACGGCTCAAAATGGGATACTAGTGATAATTTTAATGCACAGGTTGGCTGAAAGAGAGGCTAGAAAGGTTTTATTACTATCCAAAGAAAGCCTAAGATCACTTCTCTAACTCAGCATACATATTATAGGCAACAAAGAACCAGCTGGGCAAGTTCTAGATAGCAGCAATGAACACAAGACTTATACAACAACGCTCACACACACTGGCACATCACTGTTTGGCTAATATATTTCACAACTTTGGGGTGCGCACTTAGTGACTCGGGGCTTTCCTTGTGTCTAAAATCACAATTCTAAGTAGCCCTAGAGTTACTGAGCGAGCCTCAACTTCACTAGATTGATTTAGTTCTTGGGTTCTATTATTCACTTATGGTTTCATACTTATTTGTTCATCTACATACCATCCCGGTCAATGTACATTATATTTAACAGCCTGGTTCTACTATTACGCCCTTGAAAAAGAACCCGACAAAAGAAAAAACAAGGGGATTTTGATTTTTATTGCTACTTTATTGCTAACTAATTAATTACTAACTATTTTCTACTTTATTGCTAACTAATTAATTTTAACATTTACAACAACATATATACACAACCCCAAAAATCATCACTATCAATATATCGACTCTCACAAATTCACAATTCAGTTAATATTATACAGACCAAATGAAAAACAAGGCTACCACCCCCAACTTGAGAACATGCATTGTCCCCAATGCAATAAAAATACAAAGTAAAGAACAAAGGGGCTCCCTGGTTGCGCAGTTGCGCGAAGAGAGTAGCCTATTGTGCTGCCGGTGCTGGTGGAGAAGAAGGAGTGCGGTCGGAAGCTGGTGGGGGAGCTGCGGAGCTGCTACTGCCATCACCTGCCGAAGGAAATCTCCTTGCGGCCTTGTCAATCAACGAGCGCTCAAAGGCAGCTTTAATATCTGCCTGCTCCTGTTCATCTTCTGCTGTTGGGAGTTCAATTCCTTTACCTTTATCCTTTGCGACCAGAATTTCACTCTCCTCAAGTTCTTCATTGGCCTCCTCGGAATCTTCCAAGTTATAATCTGATGATGCTGCATCTGATGGTTCGTCATCAGTGGAGGCAATGTGAACTGGATCAGTAGAAGACTGCGACACTTTTGCAGTTGGCAGGGGTATGTCTGTCAGCACTGTCGAAAAGTCAAGGCCCAAACCAGTCTGGCCAGCACTTGGTCTACCCGCGTTGGGGAGGAGTGAAGAAATATCGAACTCTGGATTTTGCATTTTCTGAAGGTCGGTCTTCAGTTGCTTTACCTCCTCCTCTAACTGGGGTATACTGTTAACCTTTGATTCAAGCTTGGACAACCTCTCTCCGAATTCATTTTGTTATTGCAACAGTGGAGTCACAGCTTGTTTAATCAGGGTAGGCAATTCTTTCAAGAGTTGATCTAATTTGGAGCTGGTGTGTTGCACAACTAGACCCATTCTTGAAAGTGCCGGCATGTGGGCTGCTGGTAGGCCTGAAGGAGCTGAGGATGCTGGTACTGCTGCAGCAGCTGAAGATGCAGGGTCTTGGGGAGCTAAGAGGTTCTGAGCATCAATTTCTTCTATTGTTGTGGCCTCAGGGGCCGATGTATCACTAATACGAGTGATGTCAATATCCTTCGTAGACTTCCCCAGTCTGTCTTGGTGAGGCAGGAATGGGACATCCACCTCT
>MCJB01031573.1:0-32848 GCA_002018475.1 Nicotiana obtusifolia
GTCGCATAGCGTCCGGGGGGAGAACCGCTCGGGAATTCAACAAAGCGGAGAGGGCGAAATCAGTCTCAGGGTAATATTTGACATGCTACAAGCTCAACAAGCGGCTGTAGCCCAACTGCAAAGCCGCACCCAGAACCCGGACAGAGCAGAAAACGCTCCCCCTCAGGCAGCAACCGAGCAAAATGAACCGGTCATAGTGCAACCGGATGAAAGCAGTTCGGGGATCAATTCCGGAATTATCAAAATGCTGGAAGAGTTAACTAAGCGGGTCGAAACAGGGGAAAAAAGAATCGAAGCCAACGATAAAAAAGTCGAAACATATAACTCAAGGGTGGACCAGATACCGGGAGCACCTCCAGTATTGAAGGGCTTAGATGCCAAAAAGTTCGTACAAAAACCATTCCCGTCCAGCGCTGCTCCGAAGCCGATCCCCAAAAAATTTCGCATGCCCAATATTCCGAAGTACAACGGAACTTCAGACCCAAATGAGCATGTGACAGCCTATAATTGTGCAATAAAGGGGAACGATCTCGAGGACGACGAAATCGAGTCCGTCCTCCTGAAGAAATTCGGAGAAAATTTATCCAAAGGAGCGATGACGTGGTATCATAACTTACCACCAAACTCCATCGACTCTTTCGCTATGTTAGCTGACACATTTGTAAAAGCCCATGCAGGGGCCATTAAGGTTGAGACAAGGAAGTCTGACTTATTCAAAGTCAGACAACGTGACAAGGAAACGTTAAGAGAATTCGTATCCCGATTCCAAATGGAGCGGATGGATCTACCACCGGTTACAGACGACTGGGCAGTGCAAGATTTCACCCAAGGGCTGAATACCGGCAGTTCTGCAGCATCTAGGCAACTCAAGCAGAGTTTGATCGAATACCCAGCCATCACCTGGGCAGATATCCACAACCGGTATCAGTCAAAAATCAGGATAGAGGATGACCAGGTCGGAGTCGCATCAGGTTCCTCTTATACAGCTAAGACCTTTGATCGACCTCAAAGAGACAACTTCCGTGAACCAAGATCGAACCGAGACAGGCATCGACCGTACCCGGAAGATCGACGGCTTGTATCGAGGGGACTCAAGGTCCCAAGACAGGAAAACAGGTACGAAGGGAACCAAAGAAACAGAAGGCCGTTGCCAAAAGGCAACTTCGAGAAAACTAACGATCAACAGGAGGCGCCCGGTTGTCCGAGTATAACTTTAATGTCGACTCGGCAACCCTGGTTTCAGCAATTGGCCGCATCAAAGACACCAGATGGCCAAGACCATTGCAAACAGACCCCACAAAGAGGGATCCTAACCTCGTATGTAAATATCATGGCACTCACGGCCATAGAACTGAAGATTGCAGACAATTGAAAGAGGAAGTTGCCCGGTTACTTGAAAACGGGCATCTTCGAGAATTTCTTAGCGACCGGGCAAGGGTTCATTATGAGAACAGGGACAGGCCGGCAGATCAAAGGGAGCCGAAACATACTATCAACATGATAATTGGGGGAACAGACGCACCCCAAGTACCAGTATTGAAGCGTACAAAAATTTCCATCACTCGAGAGAAACGAACTCGAGACTATGCACCTGAAGGGACCTTATGCTTCAGCGACAGGGAAATCGAGGGCCTTGCACAACCCCATAACGACGCACTGGTAATATCAATGTTGATACACGATACCCGAGTAAAGCACGTATAATCGACCCTAGAAGTTCAGCCAACATAGTCCGGTCCTGGGTCGTCGAACAGCTGGGACTAACGAATCAAATCATTTCCGAGGTCCGGATACTCAACGGTTTTAATATGGCATCGGAAACAACAAAGGGAGAGATAACTTTGATAGTGAACGTCGCCGGTACCACCAAGGCAACAAGATTCTGTGTAATCGAGGGTGACATGAGGTATAATGCCCTGCTCGGAAGGCCCTGGATACATGACATTAGGGCAGTACCATCAACCTTGCACCAGATGCTAAAATTCCCATCGGCCGAAGGAATCACCACCGTTTATGGGGAACAGCATGCGGCGAGGGAGATGTTCGCGATAGAAGAAACAACATCGAAGTCCATCAATCCCCAACAGAAGACCAAATAGCAATCACAAAAGTCGCCTTCGACAGATGAGGGTGAGCGAGATCAGCCCGATGAAGACAGCTTCGGGGTACCCGATCCTTTGTTGTCCTGGATGAGGCCGACGCAACAAAGTCGACGATCGAGGAATTGGAGCAAGTCCCGATTCGCCATGACGCACCCAACCGGAAGGTATACCTGGGCTCGGGTTTGAACTCCGAGCTTAGGACCAAACTACTTTCTTTTCTTTCTGCTAATGAAAGCTCTTTTGCTTGGTCCCAAATGGATATGACAGGCATACCACCGGAGATTGCGACGCATAAGCTTAGCGTCGACCCAAAATTCCGGCCGGTCAAACAAAAAAGGAGGCCTCAATCCGAAGTCAAGCAGGTCTTCATTCAGGAAGAGGTAACCAAACTTTTAAATATAGGGTCCATTCGAGAGGTAAAATACCCCGAATGGTTAGCTAACGTAGTTGTAGTGCCAAAAAAGGGGAACAAACTTAGAATGTGTATAGACTATAAGGACTTAAATAGAGCCTGCCCTAAAGATTCTTTCCCACTGCCCAACATCGATCGTATGATCGATGCTACTGCTAGCCACGAGACTCTAAGTTTTCTCGACGCCTATTCTGGATATAACCAGATACAAATGGATAAGGACGATCAAGAAAAAACGTCCTTCATCACTAAATACGGCACGTACTGCTATAACGTGATGCCATTCGGGCTTAAGAATGCGGGGGCTACATATCAGCGCCTGGTAAATAAAATGTTCGAAAACCAACTAGGTAAAACCATGGAGGTTTACATTGATGACATGCTAGTTAAGTCCCTGCGAGCAGAGGACCATCTTAGTCATTTGCAGGAAACATTAGACATTTTGAAGAAATACAATATGAAGCTGAACCCGGAAAAATGCGCATTCGGAGTAGGCTCCGGGAAATTTCTCGGATTCATGGTCTCAAACAGAGGAATAGAGATCAACCCGAACAAGATCAAAGCTATCGAAGATATAAAAGTAGTCGACAACGTCAAGGCCGTACAAAAACTCACAGGCCGGATCGCAACATTAGGCCGTTTCATATCCCGGTCATCAGACAGAAGCCACCAGTTCTTCAACCTACTAAAGAGGAAGAACGAATTTTCACGGGGACCGGAATGCCAACACGCTTTAGAGGAACTTAAGAGGTACCTTTCTAACCCACCCCTATTACATACGCCAAAAATGGGCGAGCTATTATACCTTTATCTCGCTGTATCGGAGATAGCGGTGAGCGGAGTCTTAGTTCGAGAAGAACAGGGTACCCAGTTATGTTAGTAGAACATTAGGGGAAGCTAGCTCTAGCCTTATTAAGTGCTTCCAGGAAATTAAAACCATATTTCCAAAGTCATCCGATATGCGTAGTGACAACTTACCCACTTAGGAATGTCATGCATAAGCCCGAGCTATCGGGCCGACTGGCCAAATGGGCCATAGAGATCAGCGAGTACGATATCCAGTATCGACCTCGAACCTCGATAAAATCTCAAGTACTAGCTGATTTTATCGCCGACTTCACACCGTCGCTTATTCCCCAAGTCGAAAAGGAACTCATGACTAAATCGGGGACTCCTTCGGGAGTGTGGACTCTGTTCACAGACGGAGCCTCGAATTCGAAAGGATCGGGTTTAGGTATCGTACTAAAACCTCCGACCGGAAATACGATCAGGCAATCCATCAAAACCGTAAAATTGACTAACAATGAAGCCGAGTATGAGGCTATGATTGCAGGTCTCGAACTGGCCAAGAACCTTGGGGCGGAGATAATCGAGGCCAAATGCGACTCTCTCCTTGTGGTCAACCAAGTGAACAGGACGTTCGAAATCAGAGAAAGCCGTATGCAAAGGTATGTACATAAACTTCAAGTCACTTAGCACAGGTTCAAGGAATGGACCCTGCAGCACATTCCCCGGGAACAAAACAGCGAGGCTGATGCTCTCTGGAACCTAGGATCGATGGTCGATGATGAAGAGATCAACTCCGAAAAAGTCGTACAGTTGATGAGATCGGTGGTAGAAGAAGGCCACGCCGAGGTCAACTCGACAAGCTTGACGTGGGATTGGAGGAACAAGTACATAGAATACCTCAGCTCGGGCAAGGTTCCACACGACCCCAAAGAGTCGAGAGCTTTGCGTACAAAGGCAGCCCGATTTTGTTTGGCCAACGATGGAACCCTTTACAGGAAAACTTTTGGAGGACCCTTAGCTATATGTCTCGGCCCCGGGGATACAGAATACATCTTGAAAGAGATACACGAAGGAGCTTGCAGCAATCATTCGGGCTCAGATTCACTAGTGCGGAAGGTAATCCGAGCCGGCTATTACTGGGTCGACATGGAAAAAGATGCAAAGGAGTTCGTGCGCAAATGCGATAGGTGTCAAAGACATGCACCGGTCATCCACCAGCCCGCTGAAACACTGCATTCGGTTATATCACCGTGGCCATTTATGAAGTGGGGGATGGATATAATAGGACCACTCCCTCGAGCACCAGGTAAGGCTCAGTTCATCCTTTTTACAACTGACTATTTTTCTAAGTGGGTGGAAGCACAGGCTTACGAGAAAGTTAGAGAAAAAGAGGTGATCGACTTCATATGGGATCACATCATCTGCCGATTTGGGATGCCTTCCGAGATCGTGTGCGACAATGGAAAGCAGTTCGTCGGTAGCAAGATAACCAAATTCTTCGAAGACAATAAAATCAAAAGAATATTGTCGACTCCCTACCATCCCAGTGGCACGGCCAGGCGGAATCAACCAACAAAACTATTCTTCAAAATTTGAAGAAAAGGTTAATCGACGCCAGAGGAAGATGGAGAGAAATGTTGCCCGAAATCTTGTGGGCATATCGGACAACTGAAAAAACCAATACTAGAGCCACTCCATTCTCTTTAGTGTACGGTGCCGAAGCCTTGATACCAGTCGAGGTAGGCGAACCAAGCGTCAGATTTCAATACGCGACCGAAGAATCCAACCAAGAGGCTATGAATATTAGCCTAGAGCTCTTGGATGAAAGAAGAGAGGCTGCTCTAGTTCAAATGGCAGCTCAGAAGCAGAGAATCGAGAGATACAATAATCGGAGAGCTCGACTTCGACACTTCAATATAGGGGACTTAGTGCTCAGGAGAATCACCCCAATACTCGAGACCCTAACGAAGGGAAATTGGGACCGAACTGGGAGGGTCCCTACACTATACTGAAGGTCACCAGGAAAGGCTCTTACAAGCTAGGGACTTTGGATGGCAAATAGCTGCCAAGCAATTGGAACGTGAGCCACTTGAAAAGATACTACTGCTAAGGTATTTTACTCTGCCTTTTCTACTTTCTTTTTACTTCGTTTATCGATACTAACATATGCAGGACAGTTCGACATCAGAAAAACTCCAAACATTTAGGCTGAAAGCACGCGCTGCACTCTTTTTCCCTTTGACCGGTTTTGTCCTAATTAGGGTTTTCCGGCAAGGTTTTTAACGAGGCAGCCATATGTCGTGCTACCGTAGATCAGCTGTATTAAACTCTAGCTACAGTCGTTTGAATACTCCAAGTTCGAGAGGCCAAAATAAAGATCATTATGAATTGATGTAAGGGTCAAACGGCCAGAAGAGCCGTACCCGAATAGAATGACTAACTCGCCTCCGACCATTGAGGATGTACGACTACACAAATATTAATAAAGTTGTTTGATGCCTACCTTGTGTTATCAAGCCTAAGGGCTTTCTTATTTCCGCACTGTCACTAATCAATATTAGAGAAAAATGTGCATCAAGACCGAGGGGAATAAGACCTAACAAGGAAAACCCCTAAAACCGATAAACCAGGCTAAGGCCTTTTCAAAATAAGCACAAAGGGAATTATGGCCGACATGGGCAATCCCGGTTTACGGCCAAGACCGAATCAAATTGAAACTCCTATTCGGTTAAACCGGTTTACAGCCAAGGCCGAATCAAATTGAAACTCCTATTCGGTTAAACCGATTTACGGCCAAGGCCGAATCAAGTTGAAACTCTTACCAGGTCAAACTAATTTACGGCTAAGGCCGAATCAACTTGAAAACTCTTACTCGATCAAAGCTCGAAAGAGCAGGACTTCAAGTCAAAATCAAACTTGTTTGATAAGGGTCCAAAAATTTTGCTAAGGCATGACCCTGATCCCTATAAGTTTAATGGTTGAAAACATAGCAAACGATAACTTGATTAAAATCGCTATGAGTGAGGCCAAGGCCGAATTAGTTATCGCTCTGAACAGGGCTAAGGCCCAACTGATTATTAATATGTTTTGAATTTATCGCGGGACTAAAGCCGGGCTAATTATTAATTAGTCAAGCGCAATTTGTGATCCTAGCTAAGGCAGGATATTTTGGCGCATATGAATCAAAGAACAAAAGAACAAAACTTGAGATATATTTCATAACGATCAAAAGTGAGATTGTTACATCATCCGGACAGTAGAAGAATATTAATCTGAACCGTCTTCGAATTCTTCAGGAAATATTTTCCTTCTCATTTCTTCCTCAACTTTCGATGCCTCTTCGACATCGGAGGACAAATCAAAGCCACGGGCCTTAAGCTCTTCGAGAACGGTAAGGCGAGTTTGGCATTCAGTATATTCGGTCAGCGCCTTTGATCGTTCGTGAGCTACTTCAGCATCAGCTTTATACTGAGCTATTAAATTATCGGCCTTGGTCTTGGTAGCAGCGATTTCTAACTTTGCTTCCTGAAGTCGGTTGGCCAGGGCCGCCCGTTCTTGGTTGAACGATTCAGCTTGGAGCCGATGGTATTCATTATCCTTCGTCAAGGCTCCGATTCTTTCCTGAGCTGCCGAGACTTGTCCTTGAAGAGTCATTGTTTCTGCAGTTAGAAGCTCGGTTTTGACTCTCCAACTGCTCGCTTCGGTTTGTGCCTCACTCAGCTCAGATCGAAGCTGATCCAACCAGCTGTCCGTTTTCCTCAATCGATCAACACAAGAGGCACGATCGGCTCGGAGATTCGCCAGTTCATTTTCAAGTCGCTGGCGTCGTTCCCACTCTTGCTCCATTCCTTCTTTGATACGAAGGAACACTTCGTGATTAAGCACCAAAGACTGTGGAAAGTCCAAACAGAATACTTTCAGTATGGGAATGTGAACCAAAAGTGTTGAATATAATCTAAGGAGAGCAGAAAAACTTACTCTGTTCAATGCTTGCTGAGATTCATTGAACAGGCAAGCCCAGTCCACGGCGTTCATAGCAGCTCGGTCCTCTTCGGTTACCAAGCCGTGAAGGTAGCTTGCTATGCCAACCGGGGGGCCTAATACTCGGGCGTCCTCGGGGATAGCAAGGGTTATCATCCGAATCCTCTCTGGGTTCAAGCTCGATGCAGGGAACTTATCTACTAGCTTAATACCAGCCGACGTTCCACTTCTTTTGGATTGGGGACTCCTTCTGGGGATTCAAGGCCGTAAGTATCGGCCGATAGCACCCCCTCGAAGAATTCGTCGAACACCCCTGCTGTGGCCGGCACCCTGCGCGACATGCGAGTCCTAGCACCTCGGATTGTCTCCGAGAAGGAAGGAGAGTGCACCATTTCAGGAACGTCCGAAGATCGTTGTGCTGCTTCTTGCACATTGGCTCGACCTTCGGCCCTTGCTTCCATCTCAATATTAGCCTCTGAAGAGGCGCCGGTTTCTCCCTCAACATGCTCGGGGACTCCCCGAGGGGATTTGTCAGGATCAGGGCTCTTTGTCCCCTCGGAATCGTCGCTCAGATCGGCAGGGGGATCGGGAGTCGTGATCTTGCGAGCCGCCATTTTCTTCCTACCTTTCTTCTTCTCGGGCTCGGCATGATCGAGAGCCCTTTTTCTTTTCTTTCCTCCTTCCTTCTCCGACACAGGAAGGGGACGAGGAACTGTCCCAATGGTAACTGCCGACCTCAACTCGGCATCCTTTGAAAAACCTGCAAAGCGCATTTTCGATGTTAAGTTTTGAAGCCGGTTGTTTTGGGAAAGAAAAGTATAGACAAAGCTCACCATGGTTCTTAGCCTCCCAAAGGCCTTTTGATATTTCCCTCTAGGCCCGCTCTGAGTACGACCTTTGGGCCACGATTTTCCTGACCCAACCCATCAGGTCATCGACGCGGCCGGTGCCTGAGAAACGGCTGCGCGCGATAATACATCAGTCATATGCTAAAACAAAAAAGTAACAAAAGAAGCAAGGAAGGGGAGCACTTACGTCTCATGTTCCACTTTTCGGGGAACGGCATGTTATCGGCAGGAATCAGATCGGAAGTTTTGATTCGAACGAATCGGCTCATCCAGCCTCGATCCCTATCTTCGTCTATGCTCGAAAACGGGGCCTTACTAGCCCGGCGAGCTAACTTAATCAGCCCCCCTCGAAACATTCGGGGACTGTATAATCTGAGCAGATGGTCGAGGGTAAAAGGGTGTCCCCCCTCGACCTTGTCCACGAAAAAACAGAAGAGATATACTATACGCCATACAGAAGGGTGTATTTGTGCCAAAGTAACCTGATACCTCCTACAAAATTCGACAATCATAGGCTCTATGGGTCCTAACGTGAACGGATAAGTATACACACTGAGATACCCCTCCACGTGTGTAGTAATGGACTCGTTAGGGGAAGGAATTACAACTTCTTTATCAGTCCAATGGCAATCAGTTTTCACCCTATCAAGGTGTTTGGAGGTGATTGAACTAATATAATTTGAAACCGGTTCACCCCGGCCGGGTACCGAAGATGCTTTCTCGACCTTGAAATCGGTACCTATGTAACATCCCACTGGCATGAAGGCCTTCAATGGAGGCTCCATAGAGGGCTCTTCAGTGCGGATGGGTTCAGCCTCTTCAACAGGCTGAGCGGGAGAAGTTTGTCTTGGAGGAACTGACTTGGAAGTTTTGGCCATTAAAATAGCAAGAAGCAAAGGAGATTAGAAAGATTTTTGATGAAGAAGATTAAAGGTTTTTTCTATTCAAGAAGATTGAAAGAAACTAAGTAATTAACTGCGTGAAGACAAATGAACCGATCCAAAGAGGGTGGAAGTATTTATACTTTCCCAAAAAGCGGCGGCACGAAGCACGAAGTGAGCAGCATTAAATGCACGCATTTAATGCAATAAAAGGGTACAAAGTTCTGCAAAAGGCATGTAATAATTTCCTGCATCGACGGTTGTGTGCATCACTACGCTACCGTCATACATAGGATCTTTTTGGGGATAAGCGATTTTGACAGCTGTGTTTCCGCGTCATGTTTAGCGGGAATATCGGTCGCTTAGTCAAGAAGTTCAAAGGTTGATAACTCATATCGTTTTTTGTCCTTACTCTCCAATAAACGAGGGGACTATCTGTATTGGGTCGGATGCAGTCGAGCAAGGTTGGGACCGATTGTAATTTGAGACCGGGCCACCCCAGTTCGAAATCAACAAGTCGGGCATGTAGGCCGGGACAGCCGAAATGGGACAACCGAGATGGTCGGCCATGGGATGCCTCGTAACAAAAGATCGGTTTCGGACCGTATATCTCGCCAATCCCGGATATCTCGCCAGGAGCAATTTCCTCAACTGTTATAGCCGTTATGCTATCATCTTGGGATATTCAACCCCGTAGTTAATGGGATTGCCTTGTAATCAGTCTTTTACCTTATTTAGGACTCTTTCACTTATCTATAAGAAGGGCATTGACCCCCCATTGTAACGGGACACATTTTTCAGAGAGAAAACAATATACTCCTACTATTAACAGTTACTATCATCATTGTTCAGCAAGATATTCCTCTACTCCTCATAATTCGTTTTCAACAATTGGATACTTGTGGTTTGGTTATTCTCTTTTGCTTAGTATACCTTAATTGTCTACGTAATTATCTTTATATTGCATCAAATTGATTCACGGATCCTTAGCACTGCGAACAAATTCAATTGACCGGGTTTAAGGGTAAACAGTATTTAAAGTGACGGGTCGTTACAAGTTGGGATAAATTTTGAATTTTTTAAAAGACTTTAAAAGAAGAGCCTTGCCGAAGGACATCTTTGTCCTTATAATATTTTATCGTTGGGTTAGTTAAACTCGGGATTGTTGTTCCACATTATAGAATAAGATATTGTGGTATTATCTAATCCAATTGTTAATCCCAAATTTGAAAAGGCAATCAAACATAGGATAAAAATAATTTCGCATTTTATTTCGAAATTATTATTTCTTATCCCATCAATCAAACGATCTCTTTGTATTTATTGTAGTATCCCAATAGTTTGTTAATTTCAAGACATATTTTTTAATTACTCTTTCTCATTTTTCCTAAAAGGCCTTCCAACTTTGCCATTTCCCTCCCGAAGCCATGGAGCTAGCCATGTAGTCTTATACAACTTTCAACAATCAATATTCGTTCTCTTTCTTCTATTTTGTTACTTCCTCAATTTTCAGTCGCCCAAGAATGTACATTTTTTATAATATGTAGACTGATGTTCATTAAGCAACGAACATCTTTCTAATTAAAGTGACACGATTCAAAATATGCTAGTCCAACTATTTAATTTTTTATGTGAATTAGGATATAAAATCTTCAAGTCTTTTTACATAGATTTACATTTTTAGAAATTACATATATAAAAAAGTATTATAAGTCACGTTCATTAAGAATTCAAAATATTTAAAAAGTATATAAAAAGTTATAATAAAAAAAAGCTCATTTAATTTGACTATGCAAATGATAGCTGTGTCACATAAATGAGACAAATAGGGTACTTAAATAAGACAAATAAATTACGCGAGTTAACCTTTACATTATTATACAAACTTTTAAAAAATGTACACCATGATAATGTTGATCCATAAAATCCATCCAACCAGACTTGATAATTGTAAATGGTCATTCTGTTGGTGCGTAGAATTTAATCTCCTCATAGAACATAGGTAACAGTGAGATATCACTTGTGGGATAATTTGACCGATATAGCTGATATATATTTTTTACTTAATCATGAAAAATTAGTATGATTTGATGTAACAAGTTACGCCAAATATAATAAATTAGTATGATCTAATGTAACAAACTACGCGAATAAGTTATTGATCCTAGTTTATCATTTTATGTTGTAATGACAAAAGAAATTTTGATTTTCTTGAAATATTTATATCAGAAGAAAGAGAAAAATATGAACAAGGTATATTGACTAAACAGATGGAGAGAATACATAAGAACCATCTTCAACTCTGAGCCTTTTATTAGGGAGGTAATAATCTAAGTGATACAACAACATGTAAATAAACAAGATCACTCTTATTACATTTGTTTGACTTTTTATTTAGCAGAGCAGTAATTTATTCTTGCACAAGTATAATTAGCCATTAGAGTGCTCAGTCACCCAAAAAATTAAGTTATTATCTCGTCCCAAAGATTAGTAACTAATTAATATGGTTTATATACTTCAACTATATTTGGTAAACTATATTTTCCACAAACCACTTCAATTCATATAATCATTAAGGAACACTTCCAGTGCACTAACTGCAGTCTCCTTAATTTATAATTGGACAACCCCTTAGCATACTTTTTAAAATGCTTTACGGCGGTGGGCATAAAATTTTGAAAAATCGAATTTCGAATCGGACCGAATTAATTTGATAGTTCGGTATCGGATTATTCGGTATTTCAGTATACTTCGATATTAATTTTTCAGTTATTCGATATTCGGTACGGTTCTCGGTATTGAGGTTTCAATGTTCAGTATACCAAAATATCGAAATACCGAACAATTAGAATGGATCGTTAAATATTAGTCTTAAATTTGTAATAAAAGACAGTAGCTTCTCCTTATGGAATGAGATGTTTGTCCATGATTTCTAGAATATCATGGCAAATTTTGGACAACTCCTCTTCTACCTTCCGCCTATATCCCTTAATCAATTTCACATTGTTCTCGTTTCCTTTAACTCTTCTTTCTGCTCAATGGAAGACATAATATGCCAAGAAGCCCTTCGAGCTCCAATAACATTCTTGTAACCAACAGAAAGTATCGAGTTTTGTAACTTTTTTTTATTCTCTCAATCATTTTTGAAAAGCAATATGAATCTGAAGTTACCAAACAGAACAATGGTGCAAAGATTTCTATATCTCATTCCCAGTACATAGTTTTATCTCGCTTCCTTAGTTTTATCATAGAAAATGAAGCCGGCATGTGAATCAGAATAACCTCCCATGGACATGTGCTATTCTAATTTTGTATGCTTCGTATATATTTGAGGTGTTTATTTGTCGAATCTGGTATGCAAATTGCCACTTCTTCACCGAATCACCAGTGGCCAATGCCACTGCTTGTCATGTTAGATAGGGACGGTGCGATACCAAAACCGTATCGAAATCGCGCCGAGCCGAACAAGAAAATACCGAATTGTACCGAACTACTTTGGTACGGTATTTGGTATGCATGATTGATATACCGAATACCGGAATACCAAACCATAATTCATAAATACCATATCGAAGTACTGAACGCCCACCCCTGTGCTGAAAGCATTATATTTTCAATATTATTTAGCTTATGCGTGCAATTCTTGCTATACACTGCAACGTATAATAAAAGGTTTTAACCAAAAATCAGACTATGTAGAAGCATATATACTTACTAATAAAAAAAAAGGATGTATATTAACAACAAATTAGGAGTTAGTGCAATGTTTCTAGATTTCCATATGACTCACCGATATTGTCTCTCCTTTCTATCTCACTAGATTTTGCTGTATTTTCTACAACATATTACGTGCAGTAATTTATTTGGGTAAATTATTATAGGAGTAACCCCTTATTAACACGATTAAGTGGTTTGATTTAGCTATAAAGAATATTTTGTATTCTCAGAAGTAAAAAAGCCAACAAATGTATTTTCACCCATGCTATCTTGTTAATTGATGGTAGGCTGTAATTACATATTTTTGGTCATTAATTGTGCTTTAATTCGCTGTACTTTGCTAGTGTTTGAGCTTTAAATGGTATTATTTGGCACTGAGTGTGTGTTTTAAGAGTAAAAGCCCAAGGATTAAGTTGGGATCGTGTTCGGGGATCAATGGATAATAGTGCACTTAACGGGAAAAACGAAGAGTTGAGCAGGAGGCTCACCCAGGTGCGTGACCACGCATGAGACCCCTCCAGCGCGCACTTCAGCGCGCAAGTAAAGCAGTACACTTCCAGAGGTGCGGCCGCGCACATCCAGCTCCGGAAACTTTTTCCAAGCCTATTTTAATAATTTCGGAAGCGACTCCTTTTGACCTATATGAAGCCTAGCTCGTCTAAAACAGGGTATCTGGGATTTTTAGAGCAACTTTTGGGAGAGAAGAAGGGAAGAAAGCAACGAAAATGCAAAATACTTGATCCAATTCATTCTATACGGAAGTTTGTTTGATTTTGGGGAATTGTAATGTCTTCTTGTTCTTCTAATACTCTTGTGATGAATAACTTCTCCACTATGGAGTAATCTTTCTTACGGTTATTGACCGATGTCGTGATTTGACTCTTGTTTTGGGTTTTAATCTCTGTTAATTGCATGAATTCATTGAATGAGTTATAAATTGAATTGCAAGGCTAATTGTGGTTTTACTTTAATCGACAGAGAAGTTTTGCTGCAATTCGCATTGTGCCAAATTGTTTGGGTTGATTTTACGCCACTCATAGGTAATCGAAAGCGCTTAGAGAGTTATCAATTAACCCAGTTTAGAAGAAAAGTCGAGAGGCGTTCTTCGGAAGATCATTCATTCACTGTATTTCTGCATATGTTCAAGGACCTGTTATTAGGTTGATTAAGGGAACTCTCATTCATTAAGAAGAAGAATTTGAATTCCTATGGTAGCCTAATTATTTGTTGAAATTAAAGGAGTCGATAGAAGTTAAGAGTGAACTTAACAGAGAGTTATCCGGAATAATAGTTGATCATATATCTTGTCACAGCCCTTACTTCTCACCTTAATATTCAATCGTTGCTACTTAGTCATTAGATTGCCATTAGTTTATTACAATCAATAATCTTAGTTTCATTAGTAGGAGATAATAACATAAATCAAAGATTTATTATCCTGGATAGTGTTGAACTGAATATTTATTAGAATACTATTTAAATTAATCCATGTAGAGACGATTTAATACTATACTATCTTTGACTAGCGAGCCTAAGTTTTATAAACCGATTTTACGCTCGTCAAATTTTTGCGTCGTCGGGGATTGACGATTAATAGTGTTTGAATTAATTTTTGGTGTTAATTCAGGAAAATTTTATTTTATTTTCTTTTTTTATGCTCTTCTCATCAGTGTGCAGGCAATAGGTTAAGTTCAGAGGTGTATGACTCGATCCTCTTCTAAGGAATCAATGCCATACGATCCAGAGTTAGACAAGCACCTGAGGCAGTTGAGAAGAGGAAAGGATCGAGTGGATTGTTGTTGGGTCAGCCTTCAACTCAAAATACAATGGTGAACAACGAAGAGGATGTAAACCTAGCCACGAGAGAGGCAAATCAGCAACAGGAAGCATGGTTAGCAGCTGAAGCAATTCGTAGAGCTGCTGAGGAAACAGTCGACGGGGATCGAAGGTTCAATCCCAACCAAAACATGATTGAAGATGAATTTGAAAATGTAGCTCCTAGGCCTGGGATCGCTAGGAGATTATGCTAGACCAGTGTACAACCAACAACAGTCTAGTGTGAGACCCCGCCCATTGACGCCAATAATTTTGAACTCAAACAGGGAGTCATCCAGACCATTCAGAACAATTGCATATTCAGAGGGAACCCCAATGAAGATCCCAACAACCATCTGATGAACTTCGACGAAATTATGAGCACATTCCGCTTCAATGGAGCATCACATGATGCCATCTACCTCAGAGCATTCTCGTTCTCCCTCAAGGATGATGCAAAGTAGTGGTTGAGAAGTCTGTCCACAGGGTCAATCCGTACGTGGGAGGAGATGACTACCAAATTCTTAGAAAAATAATTTTCTACAGCTAAGATTGGACGAATGAGGAAAGAGATTCACAGTTTCAGCCAAAGTGAAGGGGAGACAATATTTGAGGCATGAGAAAGATTTAAGGAGCTATTGTGGAGGTGCCCTCATAACATATCAGACAATAGATGCAGCTCCAGGACTTTTGGGACGGTTTAAACCCGTCATCAAGGAGATTGTTGAATAGTGCGGTTACAGGTCCTCTGATGAAGAAAAATCCTGAAGAGATTGTCACTCTTCTGAATGAACTATCTGAAGACGCAGAACAGTGGTCCACTGACCAAGAGGATCGAAGAAGATTAGCAGGGTTGCACTAAGTAGAATCGTCGGTAGCAATGCAGACTCAAATCACAGCTATGGCTAAGGACATCAAGCAACTGACGATAGCTCATGTGCAAAATCAACCACATGTGAGATGTGACATCTGTGGATTGGGACACTCGACACATAAGTGTTAAGCTATAGCTGAGGAAGTCAACGTTGTGGGGAACTTTAATAGAGGAAACTACCAAGGTAGGAACAAATATAATGCCATAGGCCAAAGACATCCATTTTTTTCGTGTAGTTCACCTAATGGGAGCTTGAACTCTTGTCAACTGACCACCAGGTTTTCATAACCAGCAGAAGCAGCAATACTAGCCACCACAGCAAATTCAGTCAAGTATAGAAGACCTCATGAAGGCATTAATCAACAAAACAGATGAAAAATTTGAGAATCTAAGGCATGGCTATCCAGAATCTAGAAAGATAAATGGGAAAGATTGCAAAGTTGTTATCTGAGAGAGCTCATGGTACTCTTCCCTCTGACACTGAAAAGAACCCAAAGAAAATAATCAAAGTTGTATCTCTGAGAAGCGGCAAAGCATTGACTGACAAGTGGTGAAAGTTAGACCTGAGGTGGTTAGAAAGAAGATTGAGACAACAGGAGAGAAAGAGAGAAGAGCAAAAGAGCCAGAGCAGCAGGGTACAAAAAGAGATTGAAGAAAGTAGACATATGCCAACTCTACCATTCTCTCAAAAGATGAAGCGGGAGAAACTTGACAAATGTTTTGGGTGATCCCTGGAGATGCTCAAGAAACTTTATGTGAACATTATTTTCACAGAGGTGCTCACTCAGATGCCTGCTTATGCCAAGTTCTTAAAGGAAATCATGTCTAGAAAGAGAAAATTAAAGGAAACAATAATGGTCAAGCTAAACGCCCACTGCAGTGCCATATTGCAACATTAAATTTCCCAAAAGTGTGGGGACTCATGAAGCTTCACCATACTATGCTCACTGGGGAGTTAAAAATTCGACAAGGTCCTCTGTGATTCTGGTGCGCCTATAAATCTAATGCCTCTATCTGTATTCAAGAAACTGGAAGGTGAGCTTGGAGTGACCAAATCAATACTAGTGTCCCTACAACTGGCTGACCAAACCACCATTCTACCTAAGGGAATCATCGAGGATATTTTAGTGCGGGTGGACAAGTTTGTGTTCCCCGTAGATTTTATTGTGATGGAAATGGAGGTGAACAAGGAGGTGCCTCTAATTCTAGGGAGGTCGTTTTTATGTACATGCAGAGCTATCCTTAATATCTATGAATGGAAGCTTACGCTCAGAGTGGGAAATGAAAAAGTGGTGTTTCAAATGAAGAGGATGAAGAAATACCCCAGTGATGAGGCGTCCGCCTACTCGTGTTTCAAGCTGGACGTTGTTAGAGAATTGGCCGAAAAATGCAAGTTTGAAAAACTTGTGGAGGATACCCTAGAGAGGTGTATTACTCTGTCTAGCACAGTGGAGGATGAAGATCCTGAAATAAAGAAAGAGGTTGAAGCTCTTGAGACTGAGGATCAAGTGGTTGATGAGGAGGAACTAAAGAAAGAGGCTGCTAAGCCTAATGTAGAATTGAAAGTCCTCCCCATTCACTTAAAATATGCTTTTCTTGAAACTAATAATTTTTTTTGTGATTATTTCTGCTGACTTGACAGGTACACATAAACGAAAGCTGGTAGAGCTGCTGAAAAAGCAGAGGAAGGCCATGGGCTGAAGTATAGCTGATATTCAAGGAATTAGTCCAGCCATTTGCGTGCATAAAATTCTGTTGGAAGAAAATAGCAAGCCAGTAGTGCAAACCCAGCGCAAGCTGAACAAAAATTCGGAGGAGGTAGTGCACAAGGAGATCATCAAATTGCTAGATGCGGGAGTAATTTTTTCCATCTCTGATAGCTAGTGGATTAGTCTAGTACAAGTTGTACCTAAGAAGGGGGCATAACAGTAGTAAATAATGAAGATAATGAATTGATCCCCACCAAAACAATCACTGGTTAGATAATGTGCATTGATTAAAGAAGGCCGAATGATGCAACAAGGAAGGACCATTTCCCGCTCCCCTTTATTGATCAAATGCTCGAGAAAGTGGCTGGACATGGATGCTACTGCTTCTTGGATGAGTACTCAGGCTACAATCAGGTACCCATTGCTCCAGAAGATGTTGAGAAGACCACATTTACTTGCCCGTCAGGTATTTTTGCTTATAGGAGGATGTCGTTCGGGTTGTGTAATGCACCTGGCACTTTTCTGAGGTGCATGATGTCTATTTTTTCTGATTTAAATGGAAAGTGTCTAGAAGTATTCATGGATGATTTCACCCTCTTTGGTGATAACTTTGAGGACTGCCTGAAGAATTTGGAGTTCGTGCTTGAACGTTGTGAAGCCACGCACTTGGTCCTTAACTGGAGAAGTGTCACTTCATGGTGAAGGAGGGAATTGTCTTAGGTCACAAAGTGACTGCACAAGGAATTGACGTTGATAGAGCGAAGGTTGATATGATTGCTAGGCTCCCTCCACCGACTTTTTGAAGAGCATAAGGAGTTTTTTGGGATATGCTGGGTTCTATAGGAGGTTCATCAAAAAAAATTCCAGCATTACCAAATCATTGGCTACATTGCTAGCGAAAGATGTCAAGTTTGTTTTCAATGTGGAGTGCTTAAGAGCTTTCGAATTGATAAAGGAAAAGCTTGTAAATGCTCCTATTATGGTGACACCTAATTGGAACCAGCCATTTGAGATAATGTGTGATGCCAGTGATATAGCTGTGGGGGCAGTTCTGGGGCAAAGAAAAGATAAAAATTTTAGGCCCATATACTATGCAAGTAGGACTTTTGAATGATGTTCAAGTCAAATATGCCAATACTGAAAAAGAGTTCTTTGCTGTGGTCTTTGCTTTTGACAAGTTTAGATCATACCCGGTGGGGAGCAAAGTGATTGTACACACATATCACTCAGCCTTGAACTATCTGTTGAGTAACAAGGAGTCCAACTGATGCGGTGGGTGATGTTGCTCCAAAAGTTTGACTTGGAGATTAAATATAGGAAAGGCACAGAAAACCAAGCCGCCGATCATCTATCTCGACTTGAGAGACCTCCGGTTGAAACAATTGAAATAAAGGAAGAATTCCCTGATGAGTAGATTTTCTCCATTGGTTGGTCTCCGAAAGGCCACCTTGGTATGCTGATGTAGCCAACTTTTTGACTGGTGGATGGTTACCTCGTGACCTCTCTCGTGATCAAAGAAGGAAGCTTCAAGGTGAGGTCAAAAGTTATTTTTGGAATGACCCTTTCTTGTTTAAATTGTGTGCAGATGGTGGAAGATATGTGCCTGAAGGAGAGATGGCAAGTGTTCTATCTCATTGCTGTGATGGAGCAGCTAGAGGACACTATGATGGAAATTGCACTGCAGAAAAGGTCATGGAAGCGGTTTCTTTTGGCCTACTTTGTACAAAGACGCAAGAGTGTATGTAGCTGCATGTGATAAGTGTCAAAGGGCAGGTAATATTAGCAAGAGGGACGAAATGCCTCTCAACTCCATTCTGGTATGTGAAATTTTTGATGTGTGGGGCATTGACTACATGGGTCCGTTCCCATCGTCACATTCTTATGAGTATATCCTAGTAGCCGTTGGCTATGTCTCTAAATGGGTCGAAGCAATCCCTACTAGGACCAATGATGCTTGGGTGGTGTGTGAGTTCTTGAGGAAGAACATCTTTACCCGCTTTGGGACACCTCGAATGATTATCAGTGACAATGGGTCACACTTTGTTAACAAGCAGTTTGCTACACTATTGTCTAAGTATGGGGTCACACACAAAACAAGAACCTCGTACCATGCCCAAACTAGTGGACAAGTTGAAGTGGCTAACCCTGAACTTAAACAAATTCTTGAAAAGACGGTTAGTGCTTCTCGCATGGATTGGTCTATAAAGTTGGAACAAGCTCTATGGGCGTACGGAACTGCGTTCAAAAAAACCATAGGGACTTCACCGTTCAAACTAGTGTATGGAAAATCATGTCACCTACCTATTGAGATAGAACATAAAGCTTATTGCGCAACTAAGATGCTTAATCTTGATCTTAGTCTTGTAGGTGAACAAAGTTTGGCTCAGATGAATGCATTGGAGGAATTTAGACTGGACGCATATGAAAATGCGCGGATTTTAAAGGAAAAGACTAAAAGGTGGCATGGTTGTCTGATTAAGCCAAAGGAGTTTCATGAAAGGGACAGAGTCTTAATGTACAATAGTAGACTCAGATTGTTCCCCTGAAACTTGAAGTCTAAATGGACGGGACCATATGTAGTGAAACATGTTTCACCATATGGGGCAATTGAGATTCCGAACATAGACGGAACCGAGAGTTTCAAAGAGAATGGGCATAGGCTAAAACCGTATCTTGCTGGAGAATTTGCTCAGCAATCCTCGAGCATCAAAATTAGTTGAGGATGCCCGGTTGAGTCAAGCTGACGACTATAACTCAGAACTACCTCTAGCTCTTCTACTAGTTAGATTTTTCACTTTTGTTTATAGCATAAAATAGATAGAAATTAGTGTATATTACGACGTGGTAGGTGCCGGAAGGTACATGTTGCGGACGGTTGGAACTGAGGTGTCTAAAAGGCCTCTTTTTAATGTATCCATATGCGACCGCGCACCTAGTGGGGCACCTTGCACATATAGTCGCGCGAAAGACAATGTCAGCCGATGCGGTATGTGCGCGGCCGCGCACTTGAAGGGTTGGCCGCGCACATTCACCAGTATACTGCTAAATGTGCACGGCCGCACACGGAATGACCCAACCGTGCCCCGACCGCGCATAGGTAAGTTTTTCTTTTTCCTTCTAATTTCGAACCCCCCTCAAAACCCCTAATTCTAAATTTTCCCTTTTCCTTCCCCCTACAATAAATGAACCCTAACTCGCACCCTACCCCTCCTTCTCTCATCTCCTCTCTATGAAATCAACCGCAAAACACCCCCTACTCTTCTCCCTTCACCCGTTCTCACGAGCTCTTTTCCCTAGAGACCCCTCAGGTAAGTGAGATGCTTTCTCGCTCTTCTATTATTTTTATTTTGTTTTACTTTGCTTGTGTATAAAAATTTGTTTTTATTTCTTTCTTTTTGTTCTCTTTCTCGTATGGGTGGAGGTTGAGTTTCACCATAGAGACTTTTTTACTATATAGTTGCTAGAGTGAAAGTGGGGTATCCTTAGTCCAGCTAGGGCTTGCTTTGTGGGAGGTTAGGATCAGCTGTGCATGTTAAGTCTTTGTGTAGAATAGATAGAAATTAGTGTATATTACGATGTGGTAGGTGCAGGAAGGTACATGTTGCGAACGATTGGAGCTGAGGTGTCTAAAAGGCCCCTTTTTAATGCATCCGTGCGCTACTGTGCACCTAGTGGGGCACCTCGCACATATGGTCGCGCAAAAGACAAGGTTAGCCACTGCGGTATGTGCGTGGCCGCGCACTTGAAGCGTTAACCGAGCACACGCACATTCACCAGTATACTGCTAAATGTGCACGGGCACACACGAGATGACCCGACCGCCACCCGACCACGCACAGGTAGGTTTTTCTTTTTCCTTCTAATTTCGGACCCCCCTCAAAACCCCCAATTCTAAATTTTCCCTTTTCCTTCCCCTTACAATAAACGAACCCTAATTTGCACCCTCCCCTTCCTTTTCTCATCTCCTCTCTGTGAAATCAACCGCAAAACACCCCCTACTCTTCTCCCTTCACCCGTCCTCACGAGCTCTCTTCCCCAGAGACCCCTCAGGTAAGTGAGATGCTTTCTCGCTCTTTTATTATTTTTATTTTGTTTTATTTTGCTTGTGTATAGCAATTTGTTTTTATTTCTTTCTTTTTGTTCTCTTTCTCGTGTGGGTGGAGGTTGAGTTTCACCATGGAGACTGACTATATAGTTGTTAGGAGTGAAAGTGGGAGGGTATCCTTAGTCCATCAAGGGCTAAAATTGCTTTGTGGGAGGTTAGGATCAGCTGTGCATGTTAAGTGTTACTGTAAATGCCACAATGAGATTGAGGGTGTGATTTGTGATCAAGTGTGATGGTGAAGTCTGAGTAGCCTCTCTTGGTTTGCCAAGTGATTCATTAGCTGATAGTTGGCAGTTTGTTACAGGTACTATGGCGCCCTCCAAGAAAAGAAAAACTGTAGGTGCCTCCACAGGTGGTCAAGCGGGCACGTCTTGGACGCGAGCTTCTACACGCGCTCGCCTGTATGATCAGAACAAGTTCGTCTCCTGGGAGCCCAAGAACGATTTCAAAACAAGGCAAGCAAAAAGCTCATACCGGAAAGGGGAATTGATATTGGGTCTCTCCAAAATGACTATCCCAAAGTGTATAATGAATTGGTCAGGCGAGGCTTGGGGGTATTCCGTGAAGAACGTGACAAGGCAAACTTAATCGTTGTTCGGGAGTTTTATGCAAACTGCCCAGCATATGGAGACAATGTCTGCACAATCCGGAAGAAGAGAGTGGACTTCGCCAAGGAGGCCATCCAAAGGGTGTATCATTTGCCGGAGTACATAGAAGAACCTGATACAGGTGACTACTACTCCACATACAGCAGAAAACCATACCTGTGGCGCATGTTCTTTGCAACCATTTGTGTACCTGACAAGGAGGTACTGTGGCTAAAGGAGGGGCACAATTTTTGCTCGGCCTAGCTTAAGTGCTGGCTATACATTGTTAATAATCGCCTGCTACCTTCAAGCAACACCACTGAGGTGAATGGTCCCCGGCCTGCTCTGATTTCGTGCTTTATCAATGGCCACGATTTTGATGTGACTCAGGTCATTCAAGATGAGATGAACATTCGTTGTCCTGTGCAAAGTTATAGGTTCTTCTTCCTCTTATTAGTCACTCGGTTATGCCGTAAGGCACGGGTGCCAAAAAATAGGGCCACGGATAGGAAAGTCAAGCGTGAACAGAAATTTCGGGCTGATAAAGATGTAATTGGGAAGGAACTTGTTGGGCCTGATGAGGCGGATAGTGAGGAATCTGATGCGCCTGACGAGGGCAATAAGGTGCACAGTGAGGATGTCGCTGCTTCTCCACTGCATGAGCAGGGTGTTGGGGAACCTTCAGGAGCAGATGGAAACGAGAATGAGTGCTTTAGAGCAAGAGATGGCGGGGATGAGTACTTTCGTCACTGATTTAGGAGCTCGAGTGGACGTCGTTGCTACACAGAATGCCAAATCCGAGAAGAAGATCATGGCATGGCTGCGTGCACTTGGCCGGGCTTGTCATCTGGACCCCGACACCGTCTCCGATACATACTGACTTGATCAGGGGACTTTTCTTCACCTTTGCATTTTTCTTTGTGTGTCATGGGGACATGCCAACATTTAAAGTATGGGGTGGGGGATATTCACATGTATGTATATGAGTTTTCATTTTTTGTTAGTTGTAGTTTTGTTTTTGTTAGTTGCATTAGTTAGAGATAGAAAAAAAATTGAAGAAAAAAATACATATTTTTATTTTTCCCGACGATGGATATCATTCGACGGATTTCTTTAGGGATTAAAGTCGAAAGAAAAAGACAAAAAAATTTCTTTTGTTAGGTAGTGTATTAATTTTTTCTTGGTTTTTCTTTGTGCCGCGGTTCTTTTTCAAGGGTTTTGATTAAACCAGGTGTAGTTAGTTTTTATTTTTGTTAGGAGTAGAAACCTTGAGCTATGTTTTGAATGGAAGGCAATATCTCTTGACTCTTGTATAAGTACCTTAAATTGTATGATCTTAACTCTGCTTCACTGCATTGACTAGAGTGTCTTGATACTCCAATTAGGAGTGAGTTATGTGCCATGTAAGTGTGAGGTTTTGTTTTATTCATTGCATTGCATTTGATGTCTAGAACTTGCCACGTGTGTTTGCAAAGCGAAATAGTAGTTTTATTCAGTCTTGGAAGGGATATAAGCACTTCTTTGTTAAGCCAGTTACATGTTCTACCCACCTAACTGTTATGTATCTTAGTTAGCCCTTTTGAGCCTGGAATCCAGTTTCTTTAGCAACCACATTACAAGCCTTACCCAGTTATTTGAATTGACCATCTATTTGAACCTTTTACCTTTCATGAGTACTTGAAATTGTTATGAACTTTGTAAAAGTTGAAGTGTGGGGTGGTTGGTTTGGCTTTTGGGTGGAACTAATGAAATATGGAGAAAGGTGCACTAGTTTGAAAAAGTAAGAGCCACTCGAACCGAAAGAGAAAAAAAAATGTTGTATTGATGTGAAATATTCGTTGATAGTGATATCTCTTGATGTAATTATGCTTAAAGAAGTAGGGAGTTAATGTATATTGTTGTGAAGGTGGAGTAATGGTTTGACATAAATGTGAGATTTTGAAAGGTATATTGTATGTATTTAATGTTCTTAGGGAGGTGTAGTCACTCTTATATCTAAATGTATCCTACCCGTCCCACAGCTTACACTACAACCAATTAAAGTTCTACTTGATCCTTGACTGAATGAACTCAACTAGTAGAGTAGTACACTAAGGGAAAGCCTATAGTTCATATTTTGTGGCATATGAATGTTGTTTCTTGGAGTGAGTAAATTCTTTTAATCTTGAGTTACTAATTGCTCTCAATGTTTATTGTATGTGGAACTACTCTCTATTTTTGTGTGAGGGCACTGGATTCATGAAGGAAAGGTCATGCTTAACCTCTGTGTTAAAGTAAGTGAGCGGGTTATAAATAATGCGTGGTGCTTTTGAGTCAAATCTTGAGGTTAAGATGTTACGATATAGTGTACTTAATATGTTTTAAAGAGTCTTGGTGTGATGAGCCATGAGAGTTGTTGAAATAGGTTGTATTTTAGGTGAAGTGTAGTTTGATTGCTCGAGGACGAGCAATGGTTTAAGTTTGGGGTGTTGATGGTAGGCTATAATTGTGTATTTTTGGCCATTAATTGCGCTCTCACTTTACTAGTGTTTGAGTTTTAAATGGTATTATTTGGCATTGATTGTGTGTTTTATGCCTTGTAGGAGCGATTTCGAGTTACAATGAGGTTGTGAAGCTAATTCGAGCTATTTTAGAGCTTTAAAATCTGAGTAAAAGCCCAAGGATTAAGTTGGGATCGTGTTCGGGGATCAACTGACAATAGTGCACTTAATGGGAGAAAATAAGAGTTGAGCAGGAGGCTCACCCAGGTGCGTGACCGCGCATGAGACCCCTCCAACGCGCACTTGAGCATGCAACTAAAGCAGTACATTGCCAAAGGTGCGCGGCCATATGCGATCACACCTCCAGGTGCGCGGCCGCGCACATCTAGTTTCGGAAACTTTTCCCAAGCTTATTTTTGTAATTTCGGAGGTGACTCCTTTTGACCTATATGAAGCCTAGCTCGTCTAAAACAGGGTATCTGGGATTTTTAGAGCAACTTTTAGGAGAGAAGAAGGGAAGGAAGCGACGGAAACGCAAAATACTTGATCCAATTCATTCAATACGGAAGTTTGTTTGATTTTGGGGAATTGTAATGTCTTCTTGTTCTTCTAATACTCTTGTGATGAATAACTTCTCCACTATAGAGTAATATTTCTTAGGGTTATTGACGGATGTCGTGATTTGACTCTTGTTTTGGGGTTTTACTCTATGTTAATTGCCAGAATTCATTAAATGAGTTATTAATTGAATTGCAAGGCTAATTGTGGTTTTACTTTCATCGAAAGAGAAGTGTTGCTGCAATTCGCATTGTGTCATATTGTTTGGGTTGATTTTACGCCTCTCATAGGTAATCGAAAGAGTTTAGAGAGTTATCAATTAACCCAGTTTAGAAGAATAGTCGAGGGGCGTTCTTCGAAAAATCATTAATTCATTGTATTTGTGCATATGTTCATAGGACCTGTTATTAGGTTGATTAAGGGAACTCTCATTCATTCGGAAGAAGAATTTGAATCCTAAGATAGCTTAATCATCTGTTGAAATTGAAGGAGTCAATAGAAGTTAAGAGTGAACTTAACACAGAGTTAGCCGGAATAATAGTTGATCACATATCTTGTCACAGCTCTTACTTCTCACCTTAATATTCAATCATTGCTCCTTAGTCATTAGATTGCCATTAGTTTATTACAATCAATAATCTTAGTTTTATTAGTAGTCGATAATAACACAAATCAAAGATTTATTATCCTGGAAAGTGTTGAGCTGAAGTTTTGTTAGAACATTATTTAAACCAATCCATGTGAAGACGATTTAATACTATACTATCTTTGACCAGCGAGCCTAAGTTTTATACACTGATTTTGCACTCGTCGATAATTTACTTTGATCGCCTGCCCACGTTCATACCTTATCCTTCTCAATTATGATTATTAATTTCCATTTCCATGCAAATTTTCCAAGTTTATACTTCAAAGATTTTTTTTTAATAAGAATGGAGAATCCAAAACAGAAAAGGAGCATCTTATTAATGAAAGGATCGGGCATTACACCTATAGTCCATGAGCTTTTCAAGCAACAAAGACAAGAAGCTTTTACTTTTAACTCAACAAAAAACACACTATAAATATGATAGCTTATAGACTTGTTTAATTAGTAGGAATAACATTTTTCAACAAGTTTCACAAAAGAATAACAACTAATAAAAAGTACTCTAATTAACGGCTTAATATAAAAGCAATAATAGAGCACTTCCAAGAGTAAACATTACGATATTGCTTATTTCATGCAAGAACATTGAAGCTTTGTAGGTCAATGAAGACCACCACCAATATCTCCTCCACCACCAAAGCCGCCGCCGCCACCACCTCCTATACCGGCACCAGCACCGGCTCCAAAGCCTCCACCTGCTCCAAACCCTCCTCCTGCACCTCCACCACCACCAATGCCACCACCTCCTCCTCCACCAAATCCTCCACCACCGCCAGCACCACCACCAATACCACCTCCTGCACCTCCACCTGCACCAAAACCACCTCCAGCACCACCACCTGCTCCCCCACCTATGCCTCCTCCAGCTCCACCACCTCCTCCTAGCCCTCCACCTCCTCCTGCTCCTCCTCCAATGCCTCCACCAGCTCCACCACCAGCACCTCCTCCTAGTCCACCACCTCCACCAAGTCCTCCTCCGGCTCCGGCTCCTCCTCCTAGTCCACCACCTCCGCCAAGTCCTCCTCCGGCTCCTCCACCTCCTCCTAAACCACCACCTGCACCGCCTCCTAGGCCACCACCTGCACCGCCTCCTAAGCCACCACCTGCACCGCCACCAGCACCCCCACCAAGACCACCTCCACCTCCCAAGCCACCACCAGCACCTCCACCTAGACCTCCACCAGCTCCACCTCCAAGACCACCACCACCACCTAGACCTCCACCAGCTCCACCTCCAAGACCACCACCACCACCTAGACCTCCACCAGCTCCTCCACCAAGACCACCACCACCACCAAGGCCAAGACCTCCACCATGTCTAAATCCCTTACTATAAATCCCATGCCCTAAACCCCCACCAATACGATCCCCAAAACGACGATGCCTGAACAAGAACTTCTCATCTTCATCTCTCTTATTAACATCAGCAAACACCACAGACTCAACAACAAACACAAGCAAAAGAATAAACACCCCAACACTACGAGCAGATAAACCCATTATGACTCCAAACTTAAACCCTCAATAAAAAGAATAATAAAACACTGGACATGCAAGAATGTTTAGTATATGATCCTATTATATAGTACAAGAAAATCACATGGTAGGTCCGCTTAGAACTCAACTGTCACCTTCTATTGAGTAAATGCTTGTTGCTCCTGCAATTGGGCAAAGGATTAAATTTTGGCAACTGCCCCTCTCTCGCACACACTTACAAAGTCACAAAGACAGCACTATTTTCGTTACTGCTTTAATTTTCGTTCTGGGAGATTTGACTTTTAAGGTGTCTCTCATTTATTATGAATTTATCCAAAATATTTAAGTATATACACTAACAGAAAATTTATATACTTTAATGCAGTGGCGGAGTTAGGATTTTAACTTTATGAGTTCGAGATAATTATTCTTTTTAAGTTATTGGGTTCTAAATTAATAATTTACATATTCATTGGACTTCTTAATACAAATACAAGGTTTGAACAACAGCTACTGGGTTCGGCCTAACCCGCAACTATCATTGTGGTTCCGCCTCTGCTCTCAGTATAATTTAACCTATTATAACAGTTTTAGCGGTAAAGTAGTGCCATATGACCAGGATGCCAGGGGTTCAAGCCAGCTTCTTGCAGAAATGCAGGATAAGGCTACGTACAGCAGACCCTTATGGTTAGACCCTTCCTCAGATCTCGCGCATAGCGAGAGCTTAATGCACCGGACTGCCTTTTTTATAACAGTTTTAGCGGTTCGGATTTTCTACTTTATTTTCAGAGTTATAAGATTATATTTGATTGTAAGTAACTTAATTTGATAGCATAAAAATATTATACATTGTCTATGTAAAGAAGTTAAATACTTAGTATTGTAAAATGTTATAAAGCTGACTCTTTCCGTAGGTCATTTTAAATTGTTTGACTTCTGAACTACTTCTGAATCAGAGAGTAATATGATATATCCGTCAAGTTGTTGCTATCATATGCGTTGGGCGTTGCATGCTTTTGTATTTAATGGGCTCTTATTCACTTGGTCTTTGGATGCCATTAATGGAGAAATTAAATTATTTCTAGCCAACAGTTTGTACTCTATCTTTCCCTTTCTGACAGAGTAGATAGCTACTTGTTTGAAAAATTCCTTGGTCCAAAGTTGCATGGCCATTAGATAGCTACTTTATCTCTCTCTTTTTTTCCTTTTCTTTAATGATTTTATTTTAAAACAAAGGCCGTTCGGTGCATGAGGTATCATGCGTTCATTCAGCATCCGGAAAAGGACATGTACCAAGGGGTATAATGCAACCAGTCTACCTAATGCAAGCATTAGTGGCTGCTTTTACGGCTTGAATCCGTGGTCTATAGATAGCACGGAGATAACCTTACGCCGACTTTATTTTATGAAAAAAAGTATCAGTAATATTTCAGCCAGTTTGTGCATATTTTAACTAATCTACGATGAGATTGTTATCTCTTATTAATACGTGTATCGAGTGATTCTACCAATCAATATTTAGACCGACGGAAAGAGTTCATTTTGTGTCGCATCTAATAGTTTTCACGTCAATTTGCGCACATCTCAACAAATTCATGAAGTGTTTGCTATCTCTCGTCAACACATGTCTCACGCAATACTCAGTCAAAGATTTAAGGAGGATACAACATTGAAAAAATAATAACAAGGGAAAAAAACAGAAAACAAGAAAAGATGAGAGAAACATTAAATGAATTCTTTTCAGTTTAATGAAAGGAGCAAGTAAAATTTAAGAAACAATAAAGGAGTTAGCTGCTCTTTAATTAAGTGTACTCGTAATTAACTACTTCTGCAGTTTAAATTTATTGAGCTGTTTAAATTTTTTTAAAATAAAATTATTGAGCTGTGATATTTTAAGTATAAGAGGACGTTAGCCAAATCTATCCCTGAGGGTGGACGCACAATATAAATTACGTAGGGTTTTAAATGTTCATGAGTCTTATTCTATTAAAATTATGTTGAATGTAAAGAATATTTACCATTGCAGTTTTACCTGTTGTAATATATTGTTTCTTGTACACTATTAAGTCACTTAAAATATTTTTAGTTTTTATCAAATTATTTCAAGTACTACAATATTATTTTCTCACCTTATTATAAATGTTACTAACAATTAAAATAGCAATTTGGAAGTATTGCATTACAATTTATTTCTAAATTTGTTCAACACATTTACATATTCCAATATTTATTTCCACTTCATACATTTTAATTTAAGTACTTAAATTATTATTTGTTATATAGTTTTCCTGTTATTATTAGTATTGTTGTTAACTGTCATTATGGCCATTTAAATTAATTTAGCAGCCCAAAATCCTTAAATAAAAGCAAAATTAATGGCCCAAAAAGCCCCTTCCTATCGTAGCCTAATACCCCAAACACAACCCCAAAACTAAATAAAACCTCCTTTCCTTGTTTATTTAATTTACTCCCTTGTTATTTTATTGTTTAGATTCTTTCACTTTCTTACCATCTTGACCTGTCAATCATTCCAAATACCAGTACACAATTTCCTCTCAAATCGTGACCATTCTTGGCAATAAACCTCTAATCTCTCCTTAATTTCTGATTTCCTCAAGATTACAATAGGCATTTTCCTCTCAGCCTTTGTTCGACTCTATTAGCTATTAGCCAAAACAGAGTTCTAGCGATTAGGTTTTGATACACATGTGTAGGGCACACGGAGATCTATAGATTACGGGTTCGAGCCGTAAAAACAGTTATTAATAAGATGTCTATATCATATTCCTTAGGTGTGACCGTTTCCTGGACCCTGCATGAAACCGAGTTGCCTTACGCACCAGGCTACCCTTTACACATGCATCCTTATAGGACACATCGGAGACCTATAGATTACAGGTTTAAGCCGTGGAAGCAACCACTAATAAGATGTCTATATCATATTCCTTTGAGAATGACCCTTCCTCGAACCCTGCATGAAAACATGATATCTTGCGTACCGAGCTGCTCTTTACCCATGCAGCATCGGGAAATGTGATTTCCTTTGGACTTCCGTGCTCGTATATCGGACCCTTAATTCTGGTTCGAAGAGATCAAAGTCATCGTTCCCTTTGATGTATGATATTTGCTCCTGGGATTGCTGCAATTATGAGGGTGTTGAAGTATTGCTTTGAGTTAATTTGCAATTTGGAATAGAAAATATCATGGTCATGTCTTTATCTTGTGAAAAATGTAATCTATATATTCTCTGTGTTTTTCTTGACAAGTTCGCTTCTTAATTAGTCGAGAATAAGTTAGGGTTATTATATTTTAAATCATTGAAGCATGAATTCCATTTTAGGTGATATATTATATGGTAATCATCAAGTTAAAATGTTTCTTAGATGGTTAAGGACTGCAAGGTCAAGTCCTTCAATCAACATATGTTTTTTTTAAAATGACTAGTTCGGTCTCTCTCCTTTTAAAATTCTTACTATTGAATTAAATCTTTTTGGTGCGAAATATATGGTTATTATTGTATAAGGTAAAATGTGTTTATATTAAATGATCGCATGAGAAAGTGATACGTGGAGCCGAAGACAAAAGGCAGTCGATACGAAGGCAACGATCTCGTCTGTTACCAGAGAGAATGATACTCATAAAGGTGAGATAAATGTCTGCCACCCGGTAGCATTTAATAAAAAATATTTTACAACATTAAGTATGCGGTCGTTACAGAGAATATGACATTCACCGCCTACCATTACACATTCTTCAATGGCCCTCATAATTGTCACTAAAGAGGGGCTTGATCTTAAGACTTTGTTCCCTAGGTGCAACTATAAATAGTGAGTTCTATTATTATTGTAAAGGGGACGAATTTTCTGACAAACATATGCTACATTCTATTCAAAGCTCAATATAATTTTATCTTGTTGCTCATTTATATTGTTATTACTGTCCCTGGAAGCCCTGCTCCCGGAGCTACGATTTCAACTGTTTTATCTCAATCTCAAGGCTAAGTATTACATTTTATTCTAATTTATTTATCATCTTGGGATCAAATTAATTCATTTGTCTATATACCACATATAAATTCAAATATACCATTTTACTGTTAAACAGTTTGGCGCCCACCATGGGGCAAAAACAGTTGTGTGATTGAGTTGATCCTTGCATCTTTTACTAACTCGTTTGATTCTTTGTTCTTAGCAAAACCATTAAAAATGGCAAATAACAATGTCAACATCACAGACAACGTTGAGACCTAAGGAAATCAGCCTCAACACGAAGATTTCATCAGTGATACCCGCAACGAGGGGAACGAGGCCATGCCGGTTCGCGACGGACAATATCCGCGACATGTTCTAGAGGCAACCTCTGTCGATTTTGAAGATGAGCACGTCATTGAAACAGTAAGGATCCTGAAGGAACAATAAAGGGCCATTATGGGCCATCTCTCGTGACAAGATCAGGTCATGATGGAGGAATTAAGGCAGGCATTGTCAAGTGCTTCCAACAACACGAATGGACAAGGTCCAGTTCCTCCCGGTGCTCTCGCAAATCAAACAATGCAGAGGGTCGACAACAACACCTCGAGGGGCGAGGTCGGCTTCGATGGGACTGGGGGGAACGGTAGCGGATCCGATTACAACAACGAAGTGACCCCGTTAAAATCGAACTCATGCGGTTTATGAGAAAAATAAACGCCTGAATGGATCAAATTCCGGGCGCACCACCAATGCTGAAATGACGTTCAAACCAAGTGAGATACCAGAATTAATCCCGAAACGATTTAAAATGCCAAACGTGCCGAAGTATGATGGGACTTCAGATCCTCGGTAGCACATCACCACCTATACAACGGTAGTGAAGGGAAACAATTTAGCTCCCCACGAGATTGAGTCAGTCTTATTGAAGAAGTTCGGGGAAACTCTTACGAAGGGAGCCCTGACATGGTATTCCCTTTCGTCCGAGCACTCCATAGACTCCTTTGAGATGCTCACGGACTCTTTCATCAAGGCCTATGTCGGGGTCTGAAAGGTACAGACTCGAAAGGCCGACATATTCAGGATTCCACAAGGAGAATTCGAGTTACTGCGAGAGTTTGTGACCGGATTCCAGAAGGAAAGGATGTTGCTACCAGCCGTACCGGACGAATGGGTAGCTGAAGCATTCACCAAAGGTCTGAATCCGAGAAGTTCCGACGCTTCTCGGAAGTTGAAAGAAAGTTTGCTCGAATTCCAGGCAACAACTTGGGCAGATGTCCACAATTGGTACGAGTCAAAGATAAGGATTGAGGATGATCAGCCTGGTTTCCTGGCGTCGGCTAAGGGGCGGGACCGGGAGAAGAATAAAGAGAAATTGAAAGATGATTCCAACACAGATCGACGGTATTCAAGGGGTCTGTTTTTGCCCTATGAACGGGACGAAGGACGCGACAGAGGTTTCCGGTAGGCGGATAGATTCACTACCGATAGGAGAATAGATCGCGAATGAAATAACAGGTTGTTGCAAGACAAAGAAACGTCTTCTCGAGATTCTTCCTACCCTAGGATTTCCGAATACAACTTCAACGTCAGCATAGTGGAGATAGTGTCGGCTATGAGGAACATTAAAGAAGTACAGTTCCCGAAGCTAATGAGATCTGATCCCAGCCAAGGGGATCCTAATTTGTGGTGCAAATACTAGGGAACAAACGGTCACCGGACTGGGGACTACCGGCATCTGCGTGAAGAGGTGGCGACATTGCTTAACAATGACCATCTTAGGGAATTCTTGAGTGATCAGGCTAAAAACAATTATGGTCGCAGTCTCGATAACGCGGAGCCTTCAAAAGTAGGAGAGGATCCTCCACGTTTGACAATCAATATGATTTTCGAGGGG